>JAEAOA010001733.1:325000-550000 GCA_016746295.1 Potamilus streckersoni | reverse complement strand
GTCCACAGTATGCGCTGTCCTAATGGTGTGTTATTAACGGTCCACAGTATGCGCTGTCCTAATGGTGTGTTATTAATGGTCCACGCTATGCATTGTCTTAACGGTGTATTATTAACGGTCCACAGTATGCGCTGTCCTAATGGTGTGTTATTAACGGTCCACAGTATGCGCTGTCCTAATGGTGTATTATTAACGGTCCACAGTATGCGCTGTCCTAATGGTGTGTTATTAACGGTCCACAGTATGCGCTGTCCTAATGGTGTGTTATTAATGGTCCACAGTATGCATTGTCCTAACGGTGTATTATTAACGGTCCACAGTATGCGCTGTCCTAATGGTGTGTTATTAACGGTCTACAGTATGTATTGTCCTAATGGTGTGTTATTAACGTTCCACAGTATGTATTGTTCTAATGGTGCGTTTTTAACGGTCTACAGTATGCATTGTCCTAACAGTGTGTTATTAATGGTTCACAGTATGCATTGTCCTAACAATGTGCTATTAACGGTCTACAGTATGTATTGTCATAATGGTGTGTTATTAACGGTCCACAGTATGTATTGTCGTAATGGTGTATTAGTATAGGTCCACAGTATGCTCTTTCCTAACGGTGTGTTAGTAACGGTCTACAGTATGCATTTTCCTAACGGTGTGTTATTAAAGGTCCACTGTATGTACTCTCCTAATGGTGTGTTATTAACGGTCCACAGTATGCGCTGTCCTAATGGTGTGTTATTAATGGTCCACGTTATGCATTGTCCTAACGGTGTATTATTAACGGTCCACAGTATGCGCTGTCCTAATGGTGTGTTATTAACGGTCCACAGTATGCGCTGTCCTAATGGTGTATTATTAACGGTCCACAGTATGCGCTGTCCTAATGGTGTGTTATTAACGGTCCACAGTATGCGCTGTCCTAATGGTGTGTTATTAATGGTCCACAGTATGCATTGTCCTAACGGTGTATTATTAACGGTCCACAGTATGCGCTGTCCTAATGGTGTGTTATTAACGGTCTACAGTATGTATTGTCCTAATGGTGTGTTATTAACGTTCCACAGTATGTATTGTTCTAATGGTGCGTTATTAACGGTCTACAGTATGCATTGTCCTAACAGTGTGTTATTAATGGTTCACAGTATGCATTGTCCTAACAATGTGCTATTAACGGTCTACAGTATGTATTGTCATAATGGTGTGTTATTAACGGTCCACAGTATGTATTGTCGTAATGGTGTATTAGTATAGGTCCACAGTATGCTCTTTCCTAACGGTGTGTTAGTAACGGTCTACAGTATGCATTTTCCTAACTGTGTGTTATTAAAGGTCCACAGTATGTACTCTCCTAATGGTGTGTTATTAACGGTCCACAGTATGCATTGTCCTAACGGTGTGTTATTAACTGTCCACTGTATGCATTGTCCTAACGTGTTATTAACGGTTTACAGTATGCATTGTCCTAATTGTCCACAGTATGTATTATCCTAACGGTGTGTTATTAACGGTCTACAGTATTCATTGTCATAACGGTGTGTTATTAACAGTCCATAGCATGTGCTATCCTAATGGTGTGTCATTAACGGTCCACTGTATGCACTGTCATAACAGAATTTCATAAAGCTGTTGACCCAGAATACTTATTGAGTGTTCATAACATGCATAGTTCAAAATCCTTTTCTATAAGTTGGATTCTAGGGCTTGTTATTGTAAGTCCACTGTTCGTAATATCCCTGATCAGCTCAGATCACATTTACCCCTCTTCTTGTCTTTTCTTTGAAATTAAAACAATCATTCATAATTCAGAAGAATTAGTGATCTATTTGCAAAGTCTGTTTGCTAATGACTTACATAGTAAAGATATGCATTGTAATAAATACGAAATGGTCAACGTGAAACTTTATGACGTTGTATATAAAGTTCCATCTCATTCTCGTTAAATCAAAGTAGCATGGTGTACAATATCTATGTTCTGGTTCGTACAGAAGATTGTTGGCTATTTCCTCGATGTCAGTTTGTTTGCATTAGTAATGCACAAAATCAAGCCTTTCAGCCTATGACGTTACCTTGCCGTAATTACCGAGTGTTGGTCGGTTAACGTTCGGCAAAAGCCACATAGATCCATATAAAATAGAAGAAATATAATTGTGGTCTGAGGCCGCAAAACTTCATCAAACTGAGGTTATGTGCTTTTGATTGATGCTCTTCAGTACAACTTCGTAAAGTTGGGGTTCTGAGCTTCAAATTGTGTAACAACGGTATGAAAATCAGAGAACATTGGAGGAAAGGGTCCAACTCTTGGCTTCCAGGGTCAACGACTTTGAATTCTGAACCAAACTTGTAATACTTCAGATTCCAATTCTGCTTCCTAAAAGTTAAAATCATTAAACACTTCTCAGTATCTGTAAATGTGTCTTTATCCCATAAAGGACGAAGTAAGTCTTATCGCGATATTTAATATGCAAATTTTACTCCAATATTACAGCAGAAATTGTTTCCTTGCATTGTCACGAAACTGTTATATTTCAAGATGTTTGCTTTATTGTACATGTGTATTTGCAGATCCATTCTTGATGCTAGGTTGATCAGGTAAGCTTGTGCGCCGTGAAAATAGGTTTTATTCATCTTAATTTTCACAACAACTATAACAATTAGACGCCAATCGTCAGCAGACCAAGAGAGAGAGAGAGAGAGAGAGAGAGAGAGAGAGAGAGAGAGAGAGAGAGAGAGAGAGAGAGAGAGAGAGAGAGACTTTAATTTTTCAGACTGCTATGAAATAGTGAATATAAGGTAATTTGTAAAGGCCATTCAAAGTAGTCGTGATGTATTAATGTCATGTTTTGTTAAATAATATGTGCAAAATTACGTGCAAATTGAATACGCTTCCTTAATTAACATTCTTTTATGGTTAGCATAATAGATCAATATTCTTTATACGTGTTTGTTGTTCTATACCTTCAACGAATTTTTGTAACATCATTATTGACTATATAACCATTTACCTTGGAATTGTATTTATTTTTAGGGCTCAACGCAGAGACCTCATCTGGTGAGTGGTGTCATAGCCGCAGGGATATCTCAGATGTTTCAATTGACATATCCCCAGGATATGGCTACCGATTGCAATCAATAGCTTTTTATGCTAACTTTTCCACCTACCCCCCCTCGGAAATCCATTGTTAAAAACTAGTTTGGATTTAAAATTTTTAGCTTGTATTATGTATATCGTATCAGTCTGGTAGAAGGAGAAGTATTCAGAATTTCCAATCACCTTTCCAGGCCCCAGTTTAAATATTTCCACAGTTATGTTGGGGTGGCATTTCAGAGCGCATTCCCTATCCAAAATACGAAAGTTATATAAACTACGCATTAGAGTTATAAAATGGGACTACCAAAATTGACCGAAATTTTGTCGAACTTAACAATTTTGATATCGATTTACGTGCTATTTATATTTAATAGGGGATAGGAAATATTGGGCATGCGCTCTAGTGTTTCATAATTGTCTGAATATTAACAATGCGGTAGGAATGGTCGGACAAAAGTATTGCAGAAGCTACTACGAACCAGTCGACTCAAATGAACACTTAAACCTAGCCAGTGGTCAGCAAGGCGATCGAAAATAGTTTGTTAATATTTAACTTACAAATGGATGGATTCTGCTTTCCATCAATTATTCGTCTACTCAATAGCGTTCTGTCTTTGCAGATGGAGATTGGTATAATTGTCTAGTAAAGTTGACATGACTAATCAACGGGTATTACTAGATGCATTTTTCTATGACGTTGGAATAAATGTATGAAATTTGTTTACAATAGGGTTTTCCATAACACTTGCTCCGCAAATGTTATGTGCTTTAATATCATGCAAAGATTTGCAGTGGATAAATATTTAACGCAAGTTCATTCATCACCTCTAGCAGCCACATTATTTTCGAGATATTAAATTAATAATGATTTGTATATATATTTAAATTGTTTTCTTAAAAAATAGTGTGATCCAAATGTCGAAAATAGGATAATAGCTCATCAGCAATAAATCCCAAAACTTCATTGAGTTGCATGCATCAAATAAATAAAATAAACGTGAGCCGGATTAGAAAGGCTAGACTATTTCACGAATGGCACAATATGATTCGCACAATGTACGATTTTCAGTGAAATCGTCCTGTACGATGATCCCAGAATCACAGCACGAGTTCAAACATCTATGGACAATCAACTGGACATCATCAAAGCAGAACCATTGTCTAACATGGATCGGACCGAACTTTTATTTGGCCAGACGCATTCATTACTGTCTGGCATGCAATACATCAGCGACATCTATCGGATCACTGGTGGGTTCAAATTCAACGCCCCCTGTCGTGTGAGCATACAACTGAAAATGAAATATAATGAGAAAATCAGTGATCTGAAGGCAGTGGTAAGAGACAGTGGAACATGGACCGAAATTCCTGCCACTCTAGAGGTGATTATTCTAGCAGTTGATCCTACCATAGAACACTTTTACCTCTTCCTACTTCATTAACATATTCACTTTTACACTTTCAAAAATTTGCTGATGACATTTTCAAGTATAATAGCATGGAGGGTATTAACAGCAACCTATAAATTGCATAAATTATTTAGATATAGACGAACAAAGATACTATATAATTCAATTAGAATACGGTTGGTGTGTTCAATTAATTATGCTTCATCAGCAATTAGTGTTGTTATGTGATTGATCAGATTTTAGGTGTGGCAAGACGCGTAGGAGGGTTAACAGTAGGGTCTGTTAGCAGTTAGCTAATATTCTTCAGTTTCAATTACGACACATTTCAAATCATTAAAGTCGTTAAATGCCTTTGTTACCTCTGTCATATGATATTATCGACGTAAGATGAAATTAAGATCTTTCACATGTTTGAACATTTCACGTTTTAACGTCAGGCTTCGTGTGTTTTATAGCACCATATAACAATGACAATCATATTTAATTCGTTTATCCAAAATGGATATAGCAAGTACAAAAGATCTTTGTACAGAAATATTATGTTTATTTCAATTGCAATGTTTGTTGTTCTTTTTTTAAACCTTAGTTTGATTTTTTTATGATTTTGATAATGTAACATTGTAGGTTGGACTGGACCTTGTCCAAAATCAAGTTCACTGTGTACTTAACCTTAATCATTGATGTTTTAAACATTATATAGACAACTAATACATAGCTAGGCATTCGAACTTTAAATATACCTGGCATACCTGATGTAGTCCACATTCTACATCATAATTTAGTTATGTTATGTTTTGAGGTTCAACACCATTTTTTCAGCATAAGATAGGCTTTACACGGCGGCCAGTATAAATGGTGAAAGAAAAACCCGGGAAAACTCCAGAAAGAGCCACCGACCCACGAGAAGCTTTCTCGCATACCCACATTAGCCAAACTCGAGACTCGAACCTACACAGACAGAGGTGAGATAGCAATGATCCATGAAAGTGCGCACTTCAGACCACTCGGCCATTCAAGGCTCCTTATAATTTAGTAACAGACCATGTATTTCTGACTAAGGTTTTGTCTTGTAAAAAATCTGCAAGATTCGAGACTGAAACTTAAAATTAGCTAATAATTTATTGTTAATTTAGGTCAAGTAGAGGAGTATATGAGCTTGTTACTGGAAAAAAATGTTTATGATCTTTAAACTCTAAGGAGAATCAAAAATTGTATTATTGTTGTGCCCAGTAATTGATTTGGGCTGGAATGTATTCCTTCTAATTATTTATACACTGAAAATACAATGTGTTCTTCAAAAATAAAATTTTCGGAAATATAAATTTTAGTTAATTATGACATTTTGATAAAGTTATATTTTTGCATTGTATTATTGTGATCCATATCACCACTAAACGGCAACCACCGGCACATCAACACCTTCAGCGTTGGATTTAATTTGGATTTCCACTACTGTTATTCAAATCTCTGATCATTGGGACTTGCGTGTGTAATTCTAGAATTGCTTGTGGTTTACTTTGCAAATAAAGTAAGTTTTCTTATTTAACATCTTCACTTTGTATTCAAGGGACATATATTATATGATGAAATTTGCAAAGTTTGTAGTTCTCACTCTTTTCTATTCCTTATTTTAAGATCACATGTCTTAATACAAGAAATAGGTTCTTATATAGTTCGTCAAAATGTGACTACTAGTACCACATACAGTATCAGGGACTACATTGGAAAACATCATAAGAAATAATTTTTTTTAGTATATATGTGTGTGTGTGTATGTATGTGTGTATGAAGTTTTACAGAGACATTCCTCTATACGCCTCGATGGTACTGAAAATGTGCCGCATTTTGCTGTCACCTAGACAATCTTGAATATCTTGTTTTCGTAGAAATCCACCTGTGCTGATAGTTACTTATACAAAACGTTTTCATTGAAAGACTCGATACTGAATGAAAATGATGCTCTCTGAGTCCATTATGATATCAGTTCAACGATATGTATGATTTTATATAAACATCGTACCATTACATCATGTAACAAGTAAGTGTAAAACTGAACGAATATAAAAATTGAACACCTTCAGTTGAATAGGCAATCGCAATCGATAAATAGTGAATTTACAGCTTCAGTCACTATAGTTTATCGTTATAAAAAAACAACTTTGAGAGAATACTTGTCAGGTATTGCATTCTTAAATATCCCATGCAAGTATTTATCTCCCTTATTTAACTATATCCAAAACCTGGTTACAGTTAATTACTGATTGCTGTCGTGCTTAATTGTTGCCAAATTTGTTAATACAATTCACTTTATTTTAAGATATATGTTTCACAGGTTGGCTACTTGCAGACAGATTACTGATATTACAACGTATCCTTTTGTCGTTATTTTCTATATATATTAAGTTTTTAGTTTTAAAAGATCTATTGTGAGCGGAAAGAAGGAATTTAACAGAATAGTGAAAGACGTAATGAAGGTGGATAGGAAAATTCCCAATACCTTTCTCTTTTCATCTTTATCTTTTTTCTAAAACGATAAACATATCAGATTTATTCTTGATATTGGTATTTTGGAATTTCTTATCGTCGTTTTCTCTTCAGTTATTGCAAATTTCTTATCGTCGTTTTCTCTTCAGTTATTTCAATAGTATGCTTATTACTGAATTTCACATATAGAACCCAATAATGGACTAGGCCTTATTCTTTAATCAAGTTATCTAACGAATTAAATTTACGCTTGAGTTAAAATCAGCTAGTCCAATGGCTAAATCGAATAATTAAATAAAATGTATATTTTTTAAATTATAAAGTGCTAGGACTCTACCAAATATCGCTATGCTAAAATTTCCTGGGAGATAAATCTATAAAACAAATTTAAATATCAAACACGAGGCCAATGTATACAAAAGACCATGTTGGAGAATCTCACCCTGAAAGGCATACAAAACAAAGATGAAGAAAAAAAAATTGGTCAAACCGTTAATGTATAAGGTCTAACATTTTCAGTATAAACCATGAATCTTTACAAAGTACACCTTCTAAATTAGAACAGCATCAAACGAAGTATCGATGGAAAAGCACCACACCACATCCGTCGAACTGTAACACACAAAGTATCCATGCAACAGCATCACATGAAATATCCACGGAACAGCATGAAGTATCCATGGAATACATGAAATATCCTTGGAACTGTAACACATGAAGTATCTGACTGCAAACAGGTTGCATTCATTAATTACCTCTAACGACATGCATAATGATGCACTGGACTTAATGTTGCATCCTTACCCCTCAGATGGACTGTTAAGGAAAATTATTTTTGCAGTCTATTATGATTTTCGGATACTGACACCGATGGGGATGGAAGTGTATCAACAGTGGGTTTCCTATTATCTCAACTGCATACTTTTCACTTTATCGTTCTCTTCTATATCCATCTATATGGATTTTGTGTAAAATGTAACATTTGTAAAGAAATCAAGAATGAAATTAACGGAAATATTTTTCCTTATTGCTTGAACGTGATTAACCCATTTTTCTTTGAAGGACGCAACCTTTAGTAACAATGATAGCGTCCGCGTCATAACGTACATAACCACATTGTGTCGTCATTTAACAACGGGCCACACATATACACGGCCAGTATTCAAGAACGTAAGACCCTACCAGTTTGGAACATCAGAAAACAATACCTTACTCATAGAAAAACGTTTTCTTGACAGAATGGACACGCCGTTTTCGAACTTCGCAGCATGGATTGCGTTTATGTCGTCACTGTTCCCAAAACGACGAAGGCTGAAGTAACTGAGAATGGTTACGAATATTCGTCCGATGCGGACGACAGAGTCTGCTTCAGAATCCCAGCGAATGCCGTGAACAAACCAACTACCATATCAATCAAGGTTAGAATCTCTATCTCCCTATGCGTGGTTCTTATTAAGACACAAAGTGTCCTCATGTAAAATATTCATGTTACCTCACTGAAAACCTTCCCACCAACAGCTGTATTTGAAAAATGTATATGCTGAAAATAATCGCGATGACAGAAAATTATACACGTATGCGATTTTTTCAATAGACAATGGAGCATTTTAATTCTATTGCGTGATTGTGTGTGAGATAATTAATTCCAAATTTTACTTAATAAGATATGAAAATCTTCACATTCTTACATTCTTTTCTACTATAATTTGATATTGATTAACTAAAATATGTTATAACAAAGTGAGCCACTAGGCCATATATATATATATATATATATATATATATATATATATATATATATATATATATATATATATATATATATATATATATATATATATATATATGTATGTGTGTGTGTGTGTGTATGTGTGTGTGAGTTTCATATAGCATGATATTCATTTCCGAAGTCCATTTTAGTAGGTTTGGTAGATAAATCTGTCAAGATAACGGTTTTCTTCTAAGGTTATGCCCCCCGATGGCGAGGTAATGAAAAAGGTACAACAATCCAGGGATAAATACGATATCTTGGCCATGTCCCATTGCCTGTGTGTGGAATACAAGGATTCAGATAAGTTTAAAAAGAAGGTAACGATAACTCTGCCCCTTATCCAACCCCCTAATACTCGAGACTACGAGACATTGCTCTTAACATTGGGGGAAGATTCTGTATCTAAAGTGAGAACTGCAATTCGAGCCGGAGACAGAGACACGGTGTCTTCGGAAATGCATTCGCCAAAGATGTAAGTTTCTATTTAATTCACATGTTTTTGGATTTTATATTTTATTTATTTTCCTTTGTTTATATTTTGCATTGCAATTCTGCCAAATCTGCAGAATGTGCACACGCCGATTCAATATGGCGCAGATTTTTGACATGTTGAATTTGGAGTCCAGAGATAAAGCTGTCGGATTTATATGCGCAGCTACTCGCCCTTGCACATGCTGAGAATCGAACCATGCTGAACTATACAGAACCCATAATAAATGTAAACACTACTACGTATTCAGAATTTCAGATTGATTGACATGTGTATAATCACAGCTTTATAACAGATTCATGTGCTTTTAATTAAACCCAATAACATTCTTCTCTCTTTCAATATAACCCATCCCATCGTTTATTCCATTGATTTGTTTGCCTCCTTGGACCTAAAAGTATCTTACCTTAGACAGTATGAGCATGTTTCTTTTACTGAATACCATCCCAATTTTACTCTGACTAGGTCCGTTTTAATCAAAGGCAATTTCATTTCCAGATTTTCAGGTTCAAATTTATAAAAATAAGAAATATAACGTTTTGTAATAATAGACTAAAGATGAAACAAAACTGGATTAAATTGTAAATGCTCTTACAGTAAGAATTTGTATGTATGATATAAATAATACAGGTCCTTTATACAAGGTGCTTTAAAAAAATGCAAACCACAGTTTATTACGCAGTGTTTCGCACGTAAATGGTAAAGCTGATCGAATACATACATACATACATACATACATACATACATACATACATACATACATACATACATGCATGCATGCATGCATGCATGCATGCATGCATGCATGCATGCATGCATACATACATACATACATACATACATACATACATACATACATACATACATACATACATACATACATACATACATACATACATACATACATACATACATACATACAACATACATACATACATACTCGTTTCTTTTGCTACATTCCAGGCAGCTGTATGTCCTTGCTAAGAAAACATCTAACGTAAAGCTTCTTCACGATGAAGTCTTGTTGAACCTTGGTCTTGCCAGATATTACAAAGTACTTTCTTTCCGGGATTCAAAAGATCTCAGAGCCCTCCTCATAGAATGTACACCAATGGAAAAGGTACAGCAAGTCATCAACAAGCGTAAAAAGGAGGGCTATGTTCTGGAACGCAACGGAGGTCAATCTAATCCACTGCTTTTACGTCAGGAACAGAGGCTTCGAATGGACCTCACAGAAAACATAGAAAAAGACATATCAATCCCACAAGTCGCATATTTCATTACTGTGTTATTCGGAGCAGAAGACATAAAGGCATTCTTTCCTTATAAGATCAAAGGAACAGTTGGAGGGTCACATTTCGGAAACCTGACAATATCGTCCGATAACTTTAAAAGACGAACATTATGCTCAATGCATTTTGATCCCATGTTTTTAACTGGGAAATAGTTCAGAAAACAATTGGTAATTATGAATTACACTAATTACATGTTCATCTCTATAGTTCATAAACCGAAAACACATCCAGTAATGGTCCATGCTGTTAAAAAATAAGTTGCAAAGTTCTAAAACACTGTTTTTATTGTAGTTAGCTGTAATAGTAATAGTAGTTACATTGTTTTGTTAAACTCTTTGTTTAACTCTGTTTTACGTTTAAGTTAGAGCTACCTATGTATGCTTCATACATTTTCCTGAGTCTAGGATGCAAGAGTCAGTACAAGGAACAAAACAAGACAAAAAGACCCCAATCATCTGAATTTATTGTCAATGCGCTACCAAGAAGAATATATTTACTATTCAGATAAGTTCTGAATGATGTATGAATGTTTCTGTAGTTTGGCTACTCGCCATTGAATCTTAATTGGCTTATATATTTAGTGTGTCGTAAAGGTTCATTCGTCCGCATTCCTTTTACAGGCTTCTGTATCATTAGTGTCCAAAATATGGTCGTATAGCTTTATGCAAATCATATCATAATGATCAATAATTAATTACCATAATAGCAGTATTTCTTGCTTTCATTGTTATTGCTGTTCTTGTTGTTCTTATTATGTAGTAGTAGTAATAGAGTATTCTTGTTCGGCAAAAACATTTTCAATATATTAGAAAATAGAAAATTGGCTTTAATTCTTTTTGACACGGTTTCGTTATCAATCTTATACTTTAGTTTTCGGGCCATGTTCAGTGCTACATATGGCATTAAAGTCGTATAAATTCGTTTGCTGATCACTGCAGAATATTTCCGTGAAAGTAAGAAATGCATGTATTGTGTTGTAAAAACCAGATTATAACGCATTCAGCGTAATTAAAACAAAAACACTATTTAATGCCCAAACATCATTCATCCCTAGATCCAGTGTAATTGAGGTTTCCAGTAATGTATCATAAAATAATGTATCATAAAATAATGTATCATAAAATAATGTATCATAAACTAATGTATCATAAAATGTGTCTTTTTGTCGTTTGTTTCCAGTCATAAAAATGTATCATGGTACATATTTTGAAATCCATGATGCTTTTATATCTCATCATTAAGAGTGAGAAACACTGGTTTCATTTTTATTTTCGCTAAAATACATCTGAGTAAATTTTTCAGATTTATGCAAATTATTTAGCTTATATAGATGATTTTTTAATTTACGTAGAAACTTTTAACTTAGCTTCTTAAAAACCACTCACCAAATTATGTATTCAAGATATGGTAATTAATTTTATACTTTTATATTGTTTGTAATGGAAACATTCATTGCTTGTAATTGTATATAAATAACATTTTTGTTTAGATAAATAAACATAGATCTTTTTATTGATAATACCTTTATCATTATCTGTTGTTAAATTGCATTATATATATATATATATATATATATATATATATATATATATATATATATATATATATATATATATATATATATGTGTGTGTGTGTGCGTGTGTGTATGTGTGTGTGTGATAATGGAAGAGAAAACGTGATGTTTTATGGTACATATCCTACTATAATGTTAAATCTAAATTTAATATATGACCTGTTGAACAAATTTTTTCAGTAAAATAGTGTTACAGATAATTATGATCAAGCACTTAGGTAAACACCTGAAGCCAAATTCAAACCTACTGTCTTTAATCTTCTAACTTTTACCTATCACCTCAGTACGCGCATCTCAATTTCTAACATGAGGCCAAATCCATCAATGCTGTGTCTTTGATCTTGCTGCTCAACCTAATGTGTACGTTAAAAGTTAACCGGGTAGATCTTGTAGCTCTCTGAAGTTTGCAATTACTGTCTTTTATACCGTTAATGTCGAAACCAAACATGGTAAACTTCAACTATGATCGACATGTTATATATCCAGAAAAAACGCAGATAGGGAAATCCTCCTTCCCCCATTTTCTCAGTTGACGATACATGTCACTAATAAACAAAAGTGCATTAGTTCCTGGAAGAGTAGATATGTGCATATATGTGCATGTGTCTTTTAATGGTAACCCTGTAAAGAATAGTAAATTGAAAAGGGTCTGTTTGATATATTAAATTACATTTCAAATTCTCATCTTCAAATATAAATCTTATCCGCATGTTTTTAAGCATTCATTAATGTTATCTCTCTCTAAAGTACAATCATTAACTTGTTTCACTAAAGCACGTGTCTCATTACCAGTCTATAAATCTAGCAAACATTGCAACCAAGTGTTTTGTTTAGTTTTATTTCATAATGGCTTAGAGTATGCTAAACGTAAAACGTATTTTGTCCTTTCTTAAAAACATGAGACCTACTGTATGACAACTAAAAAGTAAAAAAACTTAAGTAAGGGTAAGTGAGAAAGGATAAGATAATTACATACATACATACATACATACATACATACATACATACATACATACATACATACATACATACATACATACATACATACATACATACATACATACATACATACATACATACATACATACATACATACATACATGCATGCATGCATGCAT
This sequence comes from Potamilus streckersoni, assembly GCA_016746295.1. NCBI lineage: Eukaryota > Metazoa > Mollusca > Bivalvia > Unionida > Unionidae > Potamilus > Potamilus streckersoni. The sequence continues at coordinate 536,774 of JAEAOA010001733.1, read as the reverse complement.
GCATGCATACATACATACATACACACACACACACATATATATATATATATATATATATATATATATATATATATATATATATATATATATATATATATATATATATATATATATATATATATATTTCGGATTGGTACACGCGTACATTTATTTGAAATCAAGAAGGCGTAAAGGAGATTCCGATTTCTTTGTTGGTATGAATTATTAGATAAAGAAACGCCCGCACTGAGACAATTGTGATTCAAATTTCACCTCAACATAAAAATGCACTGTATTACTACTGTTTGCAAGACGAAACAGAATGAAAATTATCCACAAATTTCTCCGGTATGCTCCATTAGACATCAGTGGGATTTTGGAACAACAAACTTATAAGTTGAAAATCATTTTGGCATGGCCTTTTTATTGGTTATTATTCTTATACGTGAAAGCGGAAATCATTATATATATATATATATATATATATATTTATATATATATATATATATATATATATATATATATATATATATATATATATATGCACACAGAGAGAGATCTAGTGTAACGTAGAGTTATATATATATATATATATATATATATATATATATATATATATATATATATATATATATATATATATATATATATATATATATATATATATATATTCTGGATACAGAGATGCTCTTTTCATTGTTAAATATGCTTATTATGGCATGTGAATTGCTTGCATTCTAATTAGAAAAAAAACTGTTTGTCATCTCGCATACTGCTTAAAGTGATATTTACGCAAATAACATATATCTAATTGATCCACGTGCTTTTTTCATAATCTGAAGAGAAAATGGTCGGTTATAAATAGCTTTTTGACATTTTGTATCTTTAAAACAGACCGAACGAAAGACGTACAGTTTTGACAATTTTGATGAAAAATACAATGTTACATCTGTCTTCAGTAAATTTCAAGTTTAAATATGGCAACATGACTTTTGATCCTGTAAAAGACCAATTCAATTTGCCGTGATAGTATCTTATGTGTGGACGTTTGGGAACTTACGCATGGCATGTCCGCCAGCCGTGGTGATGGAAAAATTAAAATTATTAGTCATTATTGAGATTCTTGCGAGCGAAAGCATTATATACAAATTTGATGAATGTAAATTGGAAATCATCCATTACCTAGATTTATAAACTTATATATATATATATATATATATATATATATATATATATATATATATATATATATATATATATATATATATATATATATATACATTTGTACACGACAGTATTACAGAACACAATCCAAACAAATTTCTGCCCTTTAAATTCTGTACAAAACACAAAGACTTGTATACTAGCACCCACTCGTATCTAGTTCCACTCCATCCTTTAAGGCCCAATCTACGTGATTTCGGCATGCAGCATCAGTAGGGTTTTGAGAGGTAACACCAGTATCATTTCCAGAGAGGCACAAACACCTAACAAGAGCAGATTTGTTTGAATGCTATTGGCTTTTTACGCAACGTCGCAGTCTAAAATCACTCACTCCCGATGCTTAACCCCAGCCAATCCATTCCGAAAAGAATGCCATGCTAGCCTCAAGTTCCATCTTAAGGAACAGTAGTCCATATCACTTTTAAACTCTTGCCCAACTGATCCCTTATTCTTATTAATAAGTGATGATACAAAATAGCAACACGTACTTAGGCTGTAGTTATTTATAGATGTACGCAGCTATTAAATAAATCTATAAAGTAAAAATAAATTGCACGAACCATACTCTTAGCTTATTTTATCTTTTCTGCTATTAAATATCTCAACATTAAGAAAATTATAGTGTCTAAAATATAATTTTATTACCAAAACCATGCAACTATTTCGAAGTTGTTTTGACTTTTAGACTTGAAGTGGGAGGAAGGGTCTTTAAACTTTCTTAGAAATGCATTGTTTAAAGCCGTTGATCTGAGCATTCATTTTAAGAAAGTTGAATAATTTTCAAATAGTTAAGATAAAAGTTTTTCTATTGATCAGACGTCTCTTCTTTGAACACAAATTAGCAAAACCCGTTATATGGACAGTAAAATAAATATTAAAATATATTTTCAAAACAAAATTAATCTGAGATCACTAAATTGCCTTGAAACATTTATCTTCCGCGTGACTGAAAACGAAATGTTTGACCAAAGAGGGGTCAAGCCTTAAAGTCGTGATTTGTTTTCAGTAAGATTTTTGCATTCCGATTGAATATCATGAATTTAATAGAACATACAATAATAGCTATCATTTTGGAGATATTAGTGGATATCAAAATCTATGCCAATTAGGTTTTTGTGAAATCTGCTTTCTCGAAGGAAATAGTTAATTTCATACACTATGTCAAATTGTAATAAACCGAAAATATCTGATTTATGTTCAAACAAAGCTTAGATGCATTCAATTAATTGTTTATTACTTTATCAGGAGACCATGTTACAATTCGCTGGCATGCAAAGGGATTATATGGTAAGAACACTGGCCCAGATAAAATCTAGCTAGTGACCGTTGTTCCTCTCTACAAACAAAAAGAAACGACCGAGATTGACAGCGGATCGAATATCAGGTTGAAAGTTGCGTTATATACTTTCTTATAACACAATACAAGTTCTTTCTTGCGTTCATGCATTATTTTGTAGAATATTAAGAACATCCTGGTACCGAATATGGAAGCCAACTGATTGACTTATACATGGTAAGATCATTTTAATCACCTTTGAGTAAAGTTTAGATTTCTGTCTACTCTTTTACAAGTTTAACCCATTTTATCTGAAACTTATAGTCATAGAGTAGATTAGTTTATGCGATGGTCTTCCTCCTTGGTCTATTAGCAAAATTTGTTATCGGTAATCCTTCTAGTCCACTGGTATTGCAATAGAACTTGACGAATACCGTCATTCCATGAAGACCATGAAAATGGTGTCACTAAGACATCCACTATGACTCCCACAACTGCAATCTGGCAATTAGTACTATCGTCACTGCTCCTAAACATGAGATCATATTGACATGGACTTTTCATCAAAATTCTTTTTGTCGCCTTTCGTTTGTTCTAAATGATAACGGGGCCGATATGGTAGCATAATCTTGTCATCGCTACTCCTCGTAAATGGATGGCTGTGTTGACCTAAAGTTTTTCTCAAAGATTATTGATGATGTCTAGTTGATCCTGAATGAGAATGGTGGTAACCGAAAATATCAAATATGACTATCATTGGACTGAAATTCTTGTTATTGCAGCCTATCTCGAATGGTTAACATTGGGTTTTAACTAAAAGTCTTTCTAAGATGTCCAGTTAGTCCAAAATGAAATTGGTGAGATCAGATGTTTAAAATGTCTGCCGCAAGGGACATGTTGAAAATATTCTTGTCGCCAGTCCACCTGAAGGGTTGGTTATGTCGTCATGGGTTTTCATTTAAAACTTAAATGGTACTGGTCAGATCAGCAATAAAATATTGCATCGCTAGCTCCTCTAAAAGTAGGTCCATTGATACATGTTTTTTTTTTTTTTACAAAAGACCTCCTGTTATGTCTGGTTTCTCTATGAGCTTATGGGTACATTCAAATGTCCACAACGCCATATATAACCTACCTGTCTCAAGATACAACGACTGGCACTAAGTCATCACCGAGCTCACCAATTTTAGTTGAAAAAAACTAAGTTATTTCCCAGCTGTCCCTAATTCACATATAATATCTTCAGTTGTTACTACCGCAGATGTCACAATGTGACTATCAGAATTCACATAATTCGAGAAATCAACATCCTTGTTACCATACGCATGTAGAGGCATCGTCACTCACCCATGAAGAATGTTCCCATACGCATGTAGAGGCACTCACCCATGAAGAATAATATCCTCCTCCTCATTTTCACTGGTAATGACATTAATTTGCTTACAAAACACTGTCTTTCCAAAACCATCTATATAGTAATATTTTGAAATATCTCTCCATATTAAGATAAATCATTTTGATACATGCCAATAAATTTATTAAACACACGATACGTTTATTAATTTTCGCGAGGAATCTTTTAATTAGCACATCCGTTCTTTGACTTAAAATTGAAAACGATTCCTTAGAACACGACAGCGATTTACTTCTCGCTGTACACTGTCTTTCCAAAACCATCTACATAGTAATATTTTGAAATATCTCTCCATATTAAGATAAATCATTTTGATACATGCCAATAAATTTATTAAACACACGATACGTTTATTAATTTTCGCGAGGAATCTTTTAATTAGCACATCCGTACTTTGACTTAAAATTGAAAACGATTCCTTGGAACACGAAAGAGATTTACTTCTCGCTGTACACATTTAGTAAATGTGCAGGTATAGAAGGTTAAGTTAAACGTATTTCAAACTGATTTGGTCAAAACGTTTTTATTGTCGTGCTTTAAATGCATTGTATAAGAGCCACGATTCTAAATCGTTGAATATGAATGAGGTGTAGTTATCGCGCTTATGTTATCTGGCGCCTTTGTCATTGAGCTTATTATGTCAAATTGTCATTTTTACGCTGTTACATGAAGCCTTTGTTTAACGACAGACATTGCGTTTCTCGCTTCGGCGCCTCTGGTGATAAAAATGATACGATACAGCTTATTGTCTTTGATGGACACTACAAATTAAATGCTAACTACACTTTGTGACAATGGAAATTTATAACAAAGCCTTAGGAATATGCATTAGTTAGGAATGGTTCAAGTCAGAGATGTAATTAGGGTGCCGTGTTAGCCATCTAACAATATTTCTTTATCAACACGTCTGAGCTGTTGGTCACAAAGGTATAGGATTTAGCGCAAAAACTTTTGAAATCTATTTGGTTATAAGTAAAAATAGATGAGACTTCCAATGACTAGCTTAAAATTATGGTATCACTAGTATTCTTTATATGGATATTCAATAAATCACTAATCATCAAAGAGATAGTTATATTGCCATAACATCCTTCTCACTAAAGAGTCATTTTACCATGGGACGTTCATTAAAATACTTATTATTAGTGATATAGTCATAGTGTCATGCGCTTTTCATTAACACACTTATCACGAAACGGATGATCACATTGACATGTGATTTTCATTCACACATTTATCATTATATGTAGTTCCTCCTAATTGAAGACCATATAAATGTAAATTGAAGATTATATAAATGTAAACAAACAAAATCAGACAAATCTTGCAAAGTTTCTTCTCTAGAATCATAAGTGAGACGGTTTTCACGTTAGTGTCACTGTTTAGTGGTGGATATAAATGATTGGGGGAATCAGGGCTCCTTTGTAATTTGCAGTTTTGGGATTTGAGATTACGAATTATCGTAGTCAAATTAAAATTACGTTATTTCCTTCAAAACGGATGTCGCAATCATCAAGAATCTGTCCACTGTGAAGTAAGTTTGTTACTCATATTTTTTATATAATTGTTGTGTGAAAAAAATGTTGGGAAAAACAACACTACAGTAGGAGACGTTTATCGAGGCCGGAATCTTATTCATGCGGCTCTGAAAGTTTGAAACACTTCAACCCAGATTCAATCAATTGAGATTTAAAGTTAATGCAGGAATGTCCAAAGTGAACCGATGTGATCTAGTCTATTGAAAATGTGTTTGAAACTTTTATTTACAAGTTAACGTACCAAAGACAATGTTTTTATTTAGTTTGTTAGATTTTTGATGTACAATGATCTAAATATTCCGTAATCTTGCAATGATCAACAGATCAGTGCATTTTTTAAAGAAAGTTAAAGGTACATTTCAGTCTGCAAATACCAAAAAGAAAAGTAGAAAGAGGGGGTCTACAATTTTATTTGACAAGAGATTTTGTGTTTCAAGCAGAAAAAATTGAAATGATTATGTTAAAGCATTTTAGAAAGCATTTATGAACGATGTATCAATTAAGTATTAAATAAATACTAGAAGCTACAGGAACAGTTATCACAAGTTAGCAGTTAAATACATTTTCAAACTATCAAGAGGAATTGGATTTCTTTGTTTAGTTTCAATACTACTCACCTGTATACAGTAAAGGTAGATTTTTTGCGAACTATTTTCAATCTTTAAATTATCAGAAAGAGAAATAAACTGAGCTGCTGAATTGTGTGTAAACTCATAGCTAACTTAAATTTAACGTGTCTACCTTACATAAGTGTTATTAATTTAATATGAATAAATTTATTCTAGAACTTGGCAGAAGGTGACAGAGATGACCCGGCAGGAAAGTAAGTATAGCAGTATACGGAATACCAATTGTTCAGATATACATGATCTGGATTTCCCATATATTTTGTCTATTATACGTTCCAGCTAAGGAACTCGATGAGTACACATCTTCAGTTCTTCAGGACAATTTCAATCTGATTATTTATCTCTTCCACCGTTGCTTCAAATCCAAAACCTATAATTCATGGAAATAAGAAAAATGAGTCTTGCTGTGAAATATCATGAGATTGCAGAAAACAATTGCTCGGTGAAATATGACAGGAAACTAATTGTCTTCTAACGAATTTAAAGGGGTTTCCAATGATTAAAAATTTTTCATGATTTTAATCTTTTTATGTTCTTCTGAAATTCGCTGTGCCTTAACGTACCAAATTAGAAGTCTTTATCTACATCTACTTGTTTTATTACAGAAAAAGAAATTACGTCTGACAATAGAAAATGAATTCCTGGCTAATATAAATGTTCAAATTTGAGTAGATTGGGAATTTCATGAATTATCAAAAAGGGTAATACAACTAGAATCAACGAACAGAAAAAGGTGAACGTTTATCGACTGCACGCAAGTAGAGTCTGTCCCCAAGTCATAATTTAAAAATGAGTGCTTGAAAACCAGAAAAAGTACCACGTGTGTTATGAAGTTCACAAAATTAGAAAAGTTATTATCTTAACAGCTAGTTATGAAATACTATTGCAGATAAAATACACACCTTACAATAAAAATATCAAACAAGATAGTGGAATATGATAAATGATGTTGACAAGAAAAGACCTGTTCAAAATATTGCATTGTAAGAATGTCTCAAAATAAACTCAGCGGACACAGACAGAATAAGGAACTCCAAGAAATGATGTAAGCCGCATATGTTGTAGATAACTCTTGCCTAAATTACCCAATTACAGCTTAAGAAATATTAAAAGTTGTTGACAATAACAAATATATAAAGCAAGTTTAATTTATAATATATGAAATTAGTTTTTGCAAAGCTCAATTACTGAAATGCTGCATGTGTTTGCAAAGCATTTTATTATAATCTTGAATACCCAGTGATAGGATAGAAGGTGATATCATGCAAATTTATAAAACTATTAAAAAAGGATATGTAAAGTCAAAAACCTATTACTTTACTTTGCTGTTTTGGTAACGCTTTTACAGATATACCAAATTCAAGATTATCTAAATTCCTTTATGATAATCAACTGCTATCTGAGACTCAAGCTGGATTTAGTTTTAGTAATAACTGGTCAAATATAGATAATATTTTTATCTCAGTTTTTTTTTATTTTACTAGACTTTGCAAAAATACTTTCTTCCGTACTTTTATATTGATTCAAAAGTGCCTTTGATAATGTATGAGAGTTGGTTTACGCAGTAGATTAATTCTGTACGCATGATGGGGAAAGTGTGTTAATGTGGTGCTGATTTTTAAAATTATATACATTCATGTGTCTGTCTAAAAAAATATTTTTCTGGTATTTCCTAAAGTGAAAAGTTGTAAGGCAAGAGGAACATTTATCCTCATTATTGTTCTATTCATTCCTAAGCTACGTCGAATACATTTTACATGTTACATGTTATATAAAACTAGCTTGGATTTAGAAAAAATATATATCTTATTAACTAATATACACATAAATCATAAGTTTCCTGTTGAAGCTGTTTCCTACAACGAATGATATTATACGCTGTCAGTCGCAATAGATAGGTATTGAATATAATAATCTCCTCCCTCATTATTTTTTTCATGATGAAAATTGTTAATTCATGTCTGATGTTTTTCATCTTAATGACTAACTTTTATAAAAATAATGAATGAATACTGGGAATATATGACTCTTTAAAACCATTTTTCGGTTCATTGATTACGTTTGTCGAATTCTTTAATCCCTGTTAAGCGTATGTTATCATATCAAGCGTTATTTTCATGTTATAAGTCATTTATGTTATAGATTTTACTGAGTGTAATAGTTTTGTCTTAACTCTGCATTAAACATTTACCTATAATTAATTTATTGTAGATTGCATAACATGATTGAATGCATATGAAACGCCCAGTTCGATTAAAATCGAGACCTACTTATGATAAGTAGATCTGAAGGACACCAATAAGAGGCCATATTATGTTGAGACAGGGATTCACCAATCAAATCACCGATTTCGAAAGTTTTATGAAAGCGAAAAACGTCATTTGGAACTTACGATTCCTAATGGTACATTTAACACGTTATGCAACGCTACATCTGATAGGTTATTAAAAGCACGAGTACTGGAAATTTCGAAAGCCACAAAAGTTAAACGTTGGTAGTATACACTTCATCTATGTTGGATATCTCGATTTTAATCACAATAAAGAAGTACTCTGCAAGACTAAATCAAAACTATTGTCAGATAAAAAAAAAATTATTTCTACAAGCGGAAAATTGTCTTTTTGCTTCTATAGTTGAAAATTAATAAATGTCAAATGTATCATAGACAGCAACAAAAGCAAATTCAACTATTTTGCTACCACTATCATTTCATAAAAAGTTCCATTTTATCATTTTATCTATTATTAAAATTATTGTAAACTAACTTTACATTTCCAATGTCCTAAACATGCTGAGACAACTAGCATATATTATTCTTAAGGACGTTGACACTCCTGCTAATACTACTGCTATTATTATTATTATTATTATTATTATTATTATTATTATTATTATTATTATTATTATTATTATTATTATTATTATTATTATTTTTATTATTATTACTATTATTATTATTATTATTATTATTATTATTATTATTATTATTATTATTATTATTATTATTATTATTATTATTATTATTATTATTATTATTATTATTATCACTTGATATTTCATTTAAAAAATTTATATCTACCACCAGGATATCAATTAGAGATATGAATCAGACATTACATATGTGATATTCGTAATATGTTGTGACGTCATCCTTAAACAAACTCTAGCATTAGCTATTATTTATTCTTACAGGCTTAGAAGAGACGAAATCAGGTACAACATTATGCAACTTTCCGTATTTATAGGCAGAACAGTTTTGTTAGGATGCAATGACCAAATTTTGTTCCTAACAATGTTAATTATCAAGAGTTTAATTTTGTTTGTTTTTCTTAAATGACCATGCAATTATTTCATTGAATTTGAAATGTATTAAAGTACGGTACAATCATAATAGTGGTTCCAATTTAAAGATGTAGACTTTATCAAACAACGTTAACTATCTTGGATTTGATAATCATAATGAATATGAACATAATTTAATTTAATTAAATTTAATTTTAATTCATTGTAATGTTCTACTTACAAAAAACGGTAATGTCCAAACCTTTTGCAAAGTAATTTTAAATGGTCTTGATAAAATGGTGGATATATTCATCTATGTGTTCATTTGTAAGTCGCATTGCATTATATAAAAACGTGTCTTAAACTTTAATATTAATCACCTGGAATTTATCATGGAAGAGGCTTAAAGATAATAGAATGGTTCTTCATTTCATTGAATAAATAAAATATAGTGCAGACTTATTCCTAAAACTGCTCTTTTTCAAAACATAATATACAGAAAAGGAAACGGTAAAAGTGTTAGTTGTACGGATACAGTTTGATGCAATAATTTGTATGGATACAGGTTGATACAATAACTTGTATGGATCGATACAGTTTGATACAATAACTTGTATGCGTTCAACAATTGTATATTTTAAGGAACGTGAAGCGGTAAAGTGCTAGTTTCAAATTTCTAATTATTAGATACGATAATTTGTGTGCCTTAAATAATTCAGTGATGATTATAATTTTGGTATAAATATTTAAAAGTTTCTTTGAGTTATAAATTTCCCGTCATGGTCATGATGCTTGATATTGTATTACTTGTTCGTTGATTCACGTGGTACGTAACTTAAAGCCATCAATATAATTATGTTCTTCATCTCTTTAAGCAAAGAACCTGAAACATACACTCATCATCATTTATACGCCATAGTTATACATTTCCAACGCCTTTGAAAGTAAAAGATCAAGCCTTAGATGTTTGACCTACAACTTAATCTCATTACATTGGCATTCTTCTTCTTCTTCTTCTTCTTCTTCTTCTTCTTCTTCTTCTTCTTCTTCTTCTTCTTCTTCTTCTTCTTCTTCTTATTATTATTATTATTATTATTATTATTATTATTATTATTATTGCTGTTGTTATTATTATTGTTGTTGTTAGGGTTGTTAGGGTCAGCTTTACATTATGGTTACGGAGATGTTATGTTTGAAAATAAATGACTGTTATAAGGTGTATACTGTAATATATGTCGTTGGAATTCTGCGTGAATGTGTACTTAAATGAGAATTAACTATTGGGTTTATCCGATTTTCCCTAATGCCTATATTAGCGACTTTATTAAATCATTTTGATCACTCAAGTTTCCCTACAGCATTTCAGTGGAAACTATCGGTCAAGGCAGAAACAACGGAGATCGTGATATGTCTACACTTTCAATCACAAATTCACCATTTCCACTCTATACTGCATTGCGAAGAATAATTAGGAACGCATATTTCCAAGGTTTATAGCAGTAAAAACTGTAATCAGCAATATACTGACCTCTTTCAGCATTTTGGTCACAACATGTACGTTAACAAGATATATGTACCACGTCTTTAACCGGAACGCTTTTGACAAGTTTGGACTTAAACAACACATACAACTTAACCAAAATGGCGACGAGTCACAGTTGCTAAACTTTTTAAGAAATGACTACCTTGAAAGTAGAATGTACAAAACCCAACGTCACCATTTTCAGATCTATTCATTCTAATTTCTTCGTGTGCTTCGTTACCTGAAGACCATTTGACAAAAGAAGAACCTCCAAAAACTAGATTATACTACATCGTTGTATCTATAAGACCTAATTTTAAAAGCAAAACCGTTATTACTAATGAACCCGTAATGTATGAATGTACTCTTCTTCAGATATATGTTCAAAGATTCTGTGCCATTCTGTACGTTTGCATGCATTTCCTAATTGCTGACATTCTATGTATTCATTCCTCAAATGTCCTTTTTATGACAAGAAGAATGAGAGACAATAATAGAGGTAAATCAATGATGTCGTCAGCAAAAGAAAGCAAGCATGTGAGAAAAGCAAAAATGTACTAGTGGTTTCTGTGCAATCATGCATTGACTGATTCAAGTCAATGACCATGCAACCTACAATACGCAAAAGTCCAATCAATGTCAACCTTATTGTGTTTGTTATGACTGAAATAGTTGTGTTTCCTTGCTGTATGGATATGGCGTTAAGGACATACATTTTGTCTTTAATGTTTCAAAAATTCTGAACAAACTAATGCCGGAATTTATAAAGCAAATACTTAAATAATTACATGTTTTCGGAAAAAAACCCTGAACAAAATTAGTGTATCAGGCAATTCTGAATATGTACTTAGAGCTTGAACCATTTCTTTAGATACAAGTCAAAACATGCGGAAACCACAGGAAAGATTGTCAAATTTCATATATTTGCAACTTGTCTTCCCCTATGAATCAAAACATGTGAGAACCCTAGGACAGATTTGCAAATTTGACATTCTTGTACCTTTACCTTTCAACACAATTCAAATCACGTGAAAAGCACAGGACACGTCTTAAATATTTCACGTTTGCGAACCCATAAATGCAAATGTTATAATATAATCTATTCTTGTAAGTTTGAAAAATGCTTATTGTTCTCAGTTTTATATGCATCTTATACAGCTTCTTTGCCATTCAAAATGAACGGTCAATAACATGTGCTCATAACAGAAGCATATGATTTTTTTATAAGAGACTTGCAATACTAATTTAAAACTAGAATGACAATATTTGTCTAGAAATTAAAACATTGGAGAAAATGAATTGCATTATGAATAAAGGGACATAAAACACTTAAAGATATAATATGCGTTACTCCTTTCCATGTCAGTTCATCCTAAAATAATTTCTGAAGCAATGTACCATACAGGAAATATTGAGACAACTTGTTTTATATTTTTGCAGGCTATTGGAAAGCCTTAAGTAAGTACAGCGTTATTACATTCTACGATTCATTTTTAACGAAACATGATGGTAATAAACCGCCCCATTAGAGACACAGCTTGAAAAAAACATGTATTATTATTATATTTCGTACAATTTGTTACTTTGCTAACCACTTAATTTCGAATCGACCCTTGACATATTCCTATGTAAGCAGATAAAGTATACTCTATATTATTAGGCACATGTAAATAAAAGTGATCCAATCAGATCGCTAGTTACATTTTACTAGCAAGAAATTGGTGAATAATAATATAGGACTTCCGAACACAACGACGCTTGTCGCATGTAGATTTCTCGACCTTGAGTCGTTTTATTTTTGTTTTATCGAATAATTAGATCATATAAATCGCGATACTTATGTTGCGAGCTATGTCATTAATGTCGCTTGCTATTGGTAGTAACGTTTGTTTTGATGCCGCTTGCTATTGTTAGTAACTTTTTCAAACGCAAAATGGCAGTTGTTGAAAGAAACAAAAAAAAAACGTTTCGGCTAGCTACGTATGTAAATGGTCCATGCTAAAAGAAGCTGATCGACTTTCTGTGGCTATACAACTATATTGCAGTTGCAGGGACTTTTGATTTTTTTAAAATGATCAACGCATTTAAACACGAAACCAGGATATATATATATATATATATATATATATATATATATATATATATATATATATATATATATATATATATGTATATATATATATATATATATATATATATATATATATATTCCTTTACATTGTCACAATTACTGAATTGCTGCATATTACACGATACGTGTTTAAAAATAGAATAGTGTATTAGGAGGAACTGCCTTGATTGTAAATAAAGTACGCTCATGCAGCACATACTTTTGTATTTAGTTTATTACACTTGTTTGGTTTGCTTGAATGAACAAAACAAGCTCATTCGTTCATTTGAAAGTTGAGATGATACCAAGTCAGTTTACGAAGTCACAAACGGTTGCAATTTTCCATGTTACTTTACTTTTAAATGCGATAGAAGCCATAGAGGTCATTACATAACATGGGTTCCTAAAACTATCATGCAAGTGACAAAATATACATATGTCGTCTTTAGCTGGCAAAAAGAATAGCAAAATTATACTTACATTTTTGCATCTTGAAATTGCTCAAAATGTACTTTAGAGTTTCAGAGTTCTACAAATCCAAATGTCTCATTCTGTCATGGGTTCTAAAACTTGATTACACACCATTAAATAGTACTGCAATTACAATTACATTTCAAACTGCAGTTACATTCTCTTTACTTCACTCAAAATGAAATGAACTCGAAATTTTATAGCGTCTTTTTTGATAATTTAAATTGAAATAGTTTACGTATTTGCCACACTATTATTCCAAACAATTAATTACACAACAGAACCACACCTGCAGTTGATTCAAGGCGGTCTATCACAAGCAGAAAAGCAAAATTCAGTAGACTCGACAGAAAAAAAAATCCATTCATTCTAGACCAATTGGAAAAGTTGTTTCAATACATATTCATTCATAACATGACTATAAATTTCAATTTTATGTAGACCAAAGCAACATTGTTTTTGCAACTAATGTCGAACGCGCCGAAATTCATAGGTCGCTTTACTGTGTTTTGTACGCAATAATATTGCTATTTTGTACTGATAAATGTACTTTTATGTAATTATTGTGGAATAGATCTTGTATTAAAATGATTTGTTTCTTGTGTATTCTTTTTATTAATAATCCTTAGGTAGAAAAAGCAAAATGAGCATATAATAAAAAGGTTACTGCATGAGGAAAATATGAACTAATTTTTAGGATTTAATACGTCACTCCAAAGGTCGTTCAGTATTACTCAGAATAACACGTCCATATTTTTCCATGCAAGCTGTAACCTATAAATGCAGCTAATTGTCCACGAACTATGTTTTTTGTCTGTCGCGAATACGGGTACATATCTTCTACGATTTAAGAAAAATACTACTACATGAAAATTATTTTACGTATTAAATTTCATCCGTTCCCTGAATTAATGTATCTTTCTAAACACATATTTACACCTATAGCTATGATAATAAATATAATTAAACAAGACACCGGCGTACCTTTGCATATATGTTATCATATAATATTTGTTTTATGCAACGTCCCACCTATTTTGCGAGTTGCATACATACAGGGCGAATAATTCGTGCTTGAAATTAAAGATACGATAGATCTATTTTAGTTTCTTCTTCTCAAGAACATAAAGATAAACCAGGTTATAGAAAGAATAGCAATTGTTAAAATTTGAAATAGTTAACTAGGACCTGTCTGGTGTTGTTAGACTGATTGATTAATTGGGCAATTACGCGGTTGATTGAACAATTAATTCATTGAGAATATTTTGCCTTCGAACCTTTCATTTTCATTGTAAAAATTTTTTCTCTACAGGAAAGTTGTTAACACAGATACTGAGTAAGTACGTTTTATGTGTTTACTTTTTCAGTTTACGGTTGCATGTTATGAACTCCTACTTGCCACAATACCATTTATTCACGTTGCTGGTCTTAAATATCTGAAACCTTTCTTTATTCTAGAGAGCGGCTAACCCCCTTTTTCACTCATAATTTTATTATAGATGCTAAACAGGTCCTTTGTCGGGAACTCATTAAATCAACCAATGTTAATTGACTGTTGAGGAAAACTCAGAGGGATATTACTAAAAAAAGAACCCTTGAGGTAGACCAGTAGAAGTTTTCTTGTTAAATATTGTTGATACTACTTTCTCCTTACCCCTACTAGCAATTTGGTTGATAATATTTATGTAACGCACAAAAATGCATATTAAAGGATTTATATTTTCAGGCCCAAATTATGATTAGTCATTGCTTTACTCAATGAGATTTTAATCTCCACTTGAAGAGGTCTTGCAAACAACATATCATAGAGGCCATTAAATATGTTCTGGTATAATTTTGTGTCGACATAGTCTTGTAGACCAGCTCAAAAATTGCGTTTTAAATATGGCACTTGACAAGGAAATTCGTGTCGTCACATATGATGCTGCTTTTAACCATTATAGCTCTAGAATCATTCAACATATTCTGATGCAATTTGGTATTAATAGTGTCTTCTCGACCTATATATGTCTTTCATTGATTATTATTTTTAACTCAACTTTTCATATAGCTATAGCACATGACAATTAAATTCGCATCTTTACATGGAATGTTGCTTATAGCAGGGACAGGTCATGAACCGTCCAGCTTATTCTAATGCAATCCGGTACTGAAAATTTATTCAGACCTAGAAGCTTCTTTTATAGATTATGTTTCGTCAGGTTTGTTTCTGACAGAGTTACGCCCCTTCTGACATTTAACTTCATATATTCACATGGATGTTGCTTTTCTGATAGTTTCAAATTACTTTTATTCTTTATAATCGTAACCAATCAATAAAAACGATGCAATTTTAGATGACACTCGTTTGTTTCCCTTTCAGATTGGATGAAGTTAAATTTGGGTGAGTTAAAATGGTGATATTCTTCACTATCTATTAAGCCTTTACATTCGTACGACGGTACTCTTCCAGTTCACCGGTACTTCAGTGTTTTCCGTCGGATAGGAACATACGGAAATTCTAGATTAATCTTACTTGGAATTTAGTGATATTAACATTATATTTTCACATGACAGTTTTCAAAATATTGTATGAAACAATTGTATTTTGTCACAAGTTAATTTTGAATTATTACAAATATAATTCTCATTTTTATTGACAAATTGTTTAATGTCAGCACAATGTCATTTACAATGTGTCAGACATAGTGTAAGCTTAATCACCCCATCAAAGTTACAGGTTTTAGAAGGCAATTTGTACAAAAATTAACACAGACTCAGCGCATGTGTCGACTTTGAGGTACTGTTATGTGTATGTAAGTTATATTGTGTTCTTGAACTCTGTCCGTGATTGGGGTTGGGGGTACCGTTCTTGCCAACCTTACTATTGTCATTTTTTCATCTATCTGAATTTTTATGATTATAATTGATAATCAAGATGTTTAATAAAATTTAAGTTGAAGATCTGGCCTGTTTAAGAGTGAATCGTGTTTTTTGCGTTCTTTGCCAGGTGACAGTCAGTATATAGATTGAGATTTTGTAAGAAAGTTCTTCATTCTTGTTTCATATCAGCCTTTGAATATATATAATCAGAGTTATTTTGTGTTCAGAATAATCTCAGAATAATTCTTTATTTTAATTATTCACTGGAATTACAAAGTACTCATTGACATTTTGAAATAAAAGACATTTTACGATTCTTGAGTACTCATTCGAAAATATTCTAGATTATATCATTATGATACATCGTGGCATTCGAAGCTTTTGGAATTATTTCAGAATATTCAATACTTTTGAACTGTTAGGATATTTAGGGTTATTTGGCTTTTAGTTCACAAGACTGAAAGGTCTACTTAAATTGTAACTTTTAACCTTGATGAATAATTGTTTTCCTGAATTGTACTCAAATTGACGGTTTAACTTCCTTTCTGTTACCTAGATTTGCAACAGTTGTGACCAATTAATTATCGTGGGATAGGCTGCGACTTGCATCTTGACACTATCATTGGAATTCAAGCGTTTTTTGTGCATCTTTGAAATGTTGGACTCTTGATTAATTTGATTTTGTTTCATCAATTTGTTTAGTTATGGTCTCTAATTGTCGGATACCACAAAGTTCCTTAGCTTCAGACTTTGCTGTACAAATCAAATCAAGCAGAGAGCAAGCTTTACATAATTTTTAGAACAAAAATACTGATCAAATTTTACCTAAACGTTGCAATTTAATTTCGAATAAAAATTAGGCATTAATAGTTCTTAAAATCGTATTCAAAGTTGTATACTATCTTTGCTCTGTATATTTTAGACAACTACGGTTGGAAAGGTAACTCTCTCTCTCTCTCTCTCTCTCACACACACACACACACACACACACACACACATCGATATTTATTTGGTGTTTGCACCTCTCATTAATTTTTTCCCTTCAAAACAATATATGCATAATCAAATTTTGAGTATTATTTTACTCTGTTTTATACCTCTGTTATGTCATACCTTCGTTCCAAAATAAAGTATATTACATTGAACATTACCTAGATGACTAAATTGCATAACAATCAGTTTGGAGTAATTACTTCCCATGTAAAAATACACGATGCAACATCGTCAGAAATGAATATGCAAAGCAAAGATAGACGTCTGTATTTAACATTTTAGCCCCTGTTTTAGCAATGTATGTGTTCTCAGACTGACGAAACATCTAAATTTTAATTTCTATTTTGCAGGGAAGAACAAGAAAACAAACGGTTTGAAAGAGTTTTGTTTTATCTTACATTTATATTTATCGAGCCTGATATTCCCGTTATACAAACGTTACTTTTTCTTGTTCACCAAAAATGAGATCATAATCTCATGCATCTGATGTAGATTATGTGAAGTACGTTTACAATTAAAACATAAATTAACAGAACAAAACATTTATGTATCAATATCATGCAATATTATCAGAATTTTAATTGCAAACATTCGACACAAATTTTTCTCTCTTACAATGTTTCAATGTCTCATACTGGTTGTTTTGTATTCTTTGTCTTGACATGGATTAGTTTACTGTGAGTATTTGCTTCCTTGATTGATTGATCTTCAATGTTGTTTTTTTCATTCCAGATTTAGCAGATGGTTCAGTACAAAATACGAGTGAGTAGGATCTCCCTCTGTCTCTCTCATTGTCTCTCTCTCTATCTCTCTCTCTCTCTCTCTCTCTCACACACACACAAACACACACACATATACTACAGTTATAGAGAGCAATTATTTACTAGCTTAGTTCTATTTGTCATTGGATATCATAATAGCATTAGTATTATTCAGTCCACCTTACTTCACAGGGGAAACGGCATGCGTTGGATCGATTGTTAAAACATTCCAGTGCTTTTTGAATTACATGTATCTACCTGCTAAAACCTCTTGTAACTATTTATATTTAACTGTTTTCTCATTTAGAACCACGGAACAGGACAAAATGTAAGTTTATTTTTTCATTCAAGTTTATTTATTTATTAATTTATTTATTATTTATTTCAGTTCATTTATATTCCTTTTAAATTCATCCATGTTATCGTAATTAACTGGAATCTTGTTTTTCTCTATATAAATCACTGTATTAATAAGTGTGTGCGTGCTTTGAGTATTTTCAGCTCAGTTCGGCAAACGGAAGATATCTGTAAATATCATTTTTTGCCTGCAGGGGAAGTTGGTTTCTGTGGACCTTGTGAAATTTAAACAACTCTTCTATAAGGAACATTCTGGCAAAAACGAAGTGCTGTGTCATATAGTTTGTTGGACTCCTCGAGAATACAGCGTACATAATTATTACTATTTGATAGAATGTAGATATGGTGACACAATCATGTAACGGACACTCAGTAGCACACAAAACTGTCTTTATGGACATATATCGTTTATATAAAGGTCAAATAAGTGCGTGAAATTAAGCAAACACAATACCGAATAACTTTGATGACCCAGTGTCCTGTATATAAAGATTTCATTTAAGTTTGATTATTGTCAGTTATGAACGAACCAACCAATAAACATATTTTAATCACTTGTAGCTCATCCATTGGAAACAATCTGCTAAATGTCGATAATTTACTTGATGAGACCTTGCTAAATGTGTTATTTCAGAATCAATGGCATTTTAATACTAGTATGCACATAACTCGAGATGTGATGTAAAGACACAATCAGGTCCATCTTTCACTACGTATCTAGGAATTTCTTCCTTACACTGCTATTTTTCGGTTATGATTTTTATTGCTCGGTCAGTAACAATGAATTTTTTTGAGACTATATTCAGCAAACATCAACAATTAAAATACAGACTTAAAGTATTAACTCATTTAAGATAGGTTTGCATTATCTGGAAGGACATTTTGAGGACGTCCTCAACCGTTGTTTTTATAACTAAAACTATCTGCACGCGTTTAAAGTTAAATCAAAGAAATGATTTTCCATCCTTTTCGCTATCTCCTCCTCTGGCAAAATATTAATATGGTCTTAGTATTATAAGCTATATAATGTAAACAATTTGAAGAGTTCTGAGATTGTTACTTAAACCAGGGTCAACATAATTATTTTCATGAGTACCAAGCTTCAAGTCGGAATATATGCTCAGTGTAAAGTTAAAGGCAGGAAATTTCGTAACTTTCGTAAGCTTATTCCATCTAATTTAAGTGACTTACACCACGTACTCAAAATACTATTGCTCAAAATGCGGACTTAAGAACTAAGCTTAATGTTTCGTCTTTATATTCTTCGAGAGTCTGACAAACCGATACAATATATTTACATTCCTAACTAGCTAAGTTGAAGGCAATACTAAAATTTAGCTTTGGAAATTTGCCCCCCCCCCCAATAATCAGATTGGGATACAATACAGATGATGACGCAATATCATCAATGCATACATAATATGTATCTTGTTGTAAATAGCAAATTAAAAATAAATTATATCCATACTGTAAAACACATCTGTTTTCTCATTTGTCAGTAATATAATGTATTAGTCGGTCTATATAGCAGTCTCAAGTCATTTTCCCCATATATTTCACACAGCTGTATGCTAGTTATATTATTGTACCAGTTTATCCCCTGATTACAAAATATTTACCAAGTCATTTGTAACTTTCTCCTCTAATCCGATTATGTAATGCTTGAATAACATCTTTCCACTACATTTTATAGCTGAATTAAGAGTTTGCACCAGGCTGTTGGAAGTATATTGATGAATACAAGCCATGTCATTTTCGTGTCTTTATGCACAAATAAACTTGACCTTCAAAAAACTTACACAAAACATTAAGTCATACATATCTAATATATAAATGCATTTTGAATATGCTGTTTTATCGAATTGCTCTTATTATTGTATTTTGAATTAGAATCTTCGAAGAAATAAGGTACTCTCTCTCTCTCTCTCTCTCTCTCTCTCTCTCTCTCTCTCTCTCTCTCTCTCTCTCTCTCTCTCTCTCTCTGACATACATACATACATAACAGCAGTAGGTATACAAATACACCCATTTTTAAAAGTAAAATTGGGTCACACTACGTAATCATGTACTCAAGCACATATCTGCATTAACTATGAATGAAGATGCACATACGCACATACCTGCATACTACATATTGTTAAACTGGACTAAGATCAGTGTAAGATTTATTGAGCTGAATGGATGTTAGTTTATATTATATTGTTACCATTATTATTATTATTATTATTATTATTATTATTATTATTATTATTATTATTATTATTATTATTATTATTATTATTATTTTTATTATTATTATTATTATTATTATTATTATTATTATTATTATTATTATTATTATTATTATTATTATTATTATTATTATCATCATCATCATCATTATTATTATTATCATTATTATTATTATTATTATTATTATTATTATTATTATTATTATTATTATTATTGCAGAGATTGGTTCACAAAAGCTAGGTAAGGTTTCCGTTAGCATCTAAAATGAAATATTATCTTTAAGAGATGTATATATTAATTATGTATGTTTACACGTGTTTTGAAAAAAATCTAAAAAACCAATTTAGCATCTTGGAATTTGTGAAAGCAAATCTTAATTATCATTTAATTTCTGTTTAAATATACTTGTACTACACACACATACATAAAACACAAACACAAACACACACACACACACACACACATATATATATATATATATATATATATATATATATATATATATATATATATATATATATATATATATATATATATCCGATTGTTTTGTTTAGTGACCACAATCCCCTTACTTTAAACAAGATCAAAAACAAAATAAAAATCAAAGATTATTAAGGTGGGGTTTGTTGTCACAATAATATAATCTTGACATCAGGAAAAAGACAATTTAGTAGCAGATGTACTTTGCCATGTATAGGAATATTATTTCATGTGCACTTTGTATAATTCATAAAAATTCTTCTTTTGTATATTTTTACCTCATGTATAATTAACATATGTTAAAAGAAAAAACTTTATTATATAAATCTTTTTTTTCTTAATGGCGGAAGTGTTACGTATTTGTAATTTAATTATTTGTTTGTTTGTTAGTTTTATTTTTTTCCTTTTATTTTTATTTCATTACATGTATTTGTAATTAGAACTTTATTCATTTGATTTAATATTTTTCCTGAAAATTCAATTCAGTTCTGTATTTTCATGATAAATTACCTGTATTGCTACATAGTCCTTTTAGCTGACCTACTTTTTGACCTTGATTTGGAACTGGTAAACAACTTTTATATTTCTTTACTAGAGCGAAAATCATTGGTCATAATCAAGGTCATATTTGGCTTTTGTGTCAGTTCTATTTAAAAAATATTTGTCCATTTTTAATCAATTTTATAGATTCGTTCAGTATAATCAACTTTGTCCATGGCTTACGTGACAGACGGCGTATGGTGTCACTCAGCCGTTTGAACTAAGTGACCACGTGACCCCATCATTTTATCTAAAATTGTGGGTTAAAATTGACGTTTTATAATAATTTAATTGTCGTAATTCATACCTTTTGATCCCAAAGGTATTTTTTTTATTGTTGCCAGTTGAATTTATTCTTAATTTCGGATTACTAATGAATTTCTCTGGAAAACATATACAAGTGCTCTTAATCAGAATTCTTGGACAAAGACATTTATTGGAAATTATTCTAAATTCTAAAGCCGGAATAATAACTATAGTGACTCAACAAGGAACTGTTGACACGAAATCACAAAACTGGTTATAAAAGACACCATCGCCTTCCATCTTGGAACTTCATCGAGATTCGAACTTTGATTCATTTAGAACTTTTTAGTGAGATGAATTATATTATTAATTCTAGGATTAATTTTGGATTAAATTCACATACAGTAAGTTCTTTCTCATATTTTTACCTTGTTATCTTAGGAAATAAATTATTTTGTTAAATTTTGCAAAGCTTATTGGCTGGCTTCACTCTTTTATTTGTTAGTTTTGTACGAGCCAAGACAAGTAACAATATATATATATATATATATATATATATATATATATATATATATATATATATATATATATATATATATATATATATATATATATATATATATATATATATATATATATTGTTTCTCACAATGGGATAATTCGAATGTCAAACCGAACAATTTCTCATTTATAGTTTAAACAGCTCAGCTATATTTGTATCTATGGAGAAACAAATAAGAAACAATCATACAAATAATCTTGAAATATTTTTTTTGCGTATATTATTTCTTAGCATTCCATGCATTTGGTAGTGTGATTGATCGGCAAGTATTAGAAAAAAATGCATTCATTCAGCTCATATAGGTCAAAGTATTCGATTTTTATGATGACCACAATTAGTGGTAAAAAGTTCTTTCCGCTATTTTCGCGCTGCATAGCCATGTAGATAATTTGGAATATCACTAAAACATAGAAAACCATAGGTAGAGATTTAAAATCGCAGCCCTGTCCTTTCTGTCTTCAAAATATTGGACTTGTACTGAAGAACTGCAAGTCGTAGTGAGTCCAGCAGTTGATTAAGAAGCCATTACATTCGAAATAAAAATCAAGAATGTACCATTTGAATAAAGTATTTTCATATTTGTTACCTTTTTTATATCCACAAGTAAGCATTATTTGGGTCCTGAGATAATGCAGATAATTAGGTGTAGGAATATTTGATTTGACTTTGAAGTTTAACACTAAATAAGCTTTATGTTCAAAATTATGGTTTTGCTCCTGAACGTTAAAAAATCTTTACAAGTTAACAATATCTGGAAGTGTTTCTGTAATAAAACATGAAAAAACAAACACCCCTCCCAAAAAACCCAATGGTAAAATAATTTTCGTCTAGCTATTTGGTATGCAGATCTAAATTTAAATACTATCACAGATTGTTTCTCTTCCACTGTCTTGCAGAAATGATATATTAATATGCAGTTGTATTTTCAGATCCATTCTCGATGCTAGATTTATCAGGTCAGTTTTTCAGCCATTTATTTCTGTGTGCGCGCAGCAACGCGCGCGCGCGTGTGTGTGTGAGGTAAATGTTCCAAATTGATATGAAAAATAATTTATAAAAGCCGTGTCAAAACATTAACGCGATGTATTAAAATACGTCGTATTTAGTCAAGTTAATTGCTTTTTCGCATGTAGTTAGGTGTATTTAAAAAACAACGTTATTTAATTAACATTTATTTATATTAAAATGGACACAATCATTATATTTGTTACCTGTTTTAAATGCAATGAACTTCACCAAACATCATCATTGACTGTATTTATTTTTAGGACTCAATGTAAAGATGCTATACGGTGAGTACTACCTTGGAATAACGTGACAATGGGTATCTTCGAACTGGCATTATGCATTTATGTTGGAGCTGAAATATCACCAGACCCCGCCTCCACCATAGCAATTTAATTTATGCCCAATTCAAATATTTTATTAATTGCAAAGACTTTCATTGGAAGTGTAGTATATGCATTGCATACACTGAACAATGTGCCAAAATGGATAAAAGCTTTGAAAGTTTAACTATTCGAATTTGCATATTTCATACAGCGGTAATTGTATAGGTTTAGAGTATTCCAAATTTCCTCTGACCTTCCCCGTCTAGTTTTAGAATTTTCGACAGCTTTTTTTCGGTGGAAGATCAGAACGCATCCGATGACGAAAACATTGAAAAAGCAGAAACTACTCTGTCACAACATAAAGTATTCACTCTGAGCATGGGATAGCAAATACAAGCAACATTTTATCGAACTCTACAAATCTTATACTGAGTCATATAATCAGTTCAATCTATACAAATTATAGATTTCCGTCTAAACATAATTGTCCTAAAAATAGAAATGGGATGGAAAAGGTCGCAAGAAATTTGGACTAGTATCAAAGATGTTACGCCAAACCCGGTGATAACGATTTCGTACTCACATCTAGAGACGATGCCATAGATATAGATAATTACATTGCATCACCCTCCTCTCCATAATATGCTTTCCATATCATATTTTCTATTTTGATATTTTTTGTCTGCTTAAATTGTAGTAAATTATGACGATAATAATACACTTTCGTTAACGAGGATACTATATATTTGTATGACTAACTTACCTGCCAGCTTTTGAAAAGGTTGGTTTTCGACCACGGAATCTCGAGCTCGTTGTTAGGTTTAGTTCAGAGATTACGCTCAGTATTTGATACTCTTAGTTCAGTTAGGTTAGAGCTACAATCTGGAGAAAGATCTTTTAAAGACGTGTATTCCATGAGTCCTTTAAAAATAAAAAATATTGTTTTTGTATGGGTAGCCATTTTCTGGAGTTATAAATTCTGGATAGATTATAATTAGATGTGGTTCCATATATGGTACAACCATAGTCTATCAGTGGTAGTATATATCCCAAAAAAATAAATTCAAGTGAAAGCAATTATAACGGTATAATATATTATTATTCTTCAAGCGCTAAAGAGCACTGTACATAATTTTACTTTGAGTAGAATGTGCTGGATATTCTTTTCCTTACAGTATTTGATACTGATACAATTCTTTTATGATTACTGCTGTAATGCCTCATTTATTGATTTAAAATCAATCCAAAAATCAAACGATGTCAAAGATGATTTTGTTTACCGCGTAACAAGTGGAAAGTGAACAATTTTGTGATCGTACTTTTCTTTTGTGTTTGGCAGAATCTTGCATTGTTAATTTTTTTAATCTGCCTTTGCAATAGTTTTTCGACTACACTTAATTTCATAATGTTAGCCGTTTCTAAAATTATCATTTATAATATCGGACATTACGTGTGTGTGTATGTATGTATGTATGTATATATATATATATATATATATATATATATATAATAATATATATATATATATAAACACACACGTTCCAATTCAACTTATCGTGTTATAAACTTTCAAATTCCTTCACAACACCATTGCTTCTCTACTGAAAATTTATGTCAGCTTAGTATTACGATTTCAATGCACGTTCACTTTATGCCATATTTACTTATCACATTGAACGGAGACATTGTTTTCGAAATACTAGGTGAGAAAAGTTTTTCAACGCCAATTTATTTTTATTAAAATTGTCTTGTAAAAATATCGACTGTATGATAAAATGCTGATCTGCAATAAATTGAAAACTTCGTTGAGTCACATACATCATACAAAATATACCTACACAGATAAAACAGGAAGATTGGAATGTATTTAACAGCACAACATGATTCCCACAATGTACAATTTGCAGTGAAATCGTCCTGTATGATCATCCCAGAATCACAGCACGAGTTAAGAGTTCATTGGAAAAGAAGCTCGATAACATCAAAGCGGAACCGTTCTCCAACCGGGATTTGACCGAATTGCTAGCGGACAGGACGCCATCATCATTGTCTGGAATGCAATACATTAGCGACATCTACCGGATTAATGGTGTTTTCAACTTCACTGATCCTTGCAGTGTGAGCATTCAGCTGAAAATGAAATATAATGAAAAAATCAATGATTTGAAGGCAATTGTAAGGGACAATGACAAATGGACCGAAATTCCTGCGACTTTGGAGGTAATTATTTACGTTATTGAACTAACCATGGAAGATCTCTATTTCCAGTTCATTAGAATATTTATGTTTACAATTGTAAAACTTTGTTCAAAAATATCGCCAAGTATAACATTAGTGGCAGAGAGGTCCAAAGCTATCGTCATTTCCGATCACTGCCGTCTCACCTCTATCCTCGTGGGTTCGAATCCTGGGCTTGGTGTGCGTATGTAAGAAATCTTGCTAGTGGGTTGGTGGTTGTATCTTACATTTTCCCGGGTTCTTCTTCCTCCAGATATACTTGAGTTATGCCTAAAACATTAAATGGGAGATAAGAAATTGAGCTCTTGAATTTGTTTAGATTTCGATTATCAAAGTTACTAAATAATTCAAATGAAATAGGACCAGTGTGTGCAGTTAATCATATATTGTCAGCAATAACTGATGACCTATGGTTTAAAAGTCTCAAGTGTGGCAAGGCATCTAGTTGGAGTGGCAGTTTAAGGGTCAACTATTACATCCCTAGTCTCGTTTGCGAAATGTGTGATGGTTCAAAAGTTTTAAAAGTCACAAAATCTCTTCCAAACAGTTTTCAAATTGTGCAGTATTAACCCTATCGTCAAGACATCATCGACATCTCATGGCTTCGTCTTTTGTATGTGAAAAAATATATTATAAATTCATACAATGTCATCGCGTCCATTCGAAAAATGAAAAATGAAAATAAATTAAACATAAATTGATAATTGCAAATGATGGTTGCATTACCATCTGTATAGGTATTCAGACGTTTCAATTCCACAAACCTGTGATTATATTAGTGTGAAATTCAGTAGCACCGTCGAAAACTTCAGTGTAAAGTATATTGTCTGTAATATATTTTACTAGTCAAAAGATCTGTAGATTAGAAAAGTGTATGGAGCCTCTTAAATTTTACTGTTGTTTTTACTGTTGTCTGTCTTTCATCCGTCAGATTGCTTTGTTTGCTTTTTCTCCATAGCTGCTAGTAAGATTGACATGAATATTAAAGACACACACACATGCACACACATACATCAAGTTCTAGATGGTATAAAAAGGAATGGTGTATTTCAGATATCAAAATTAGCCGCCACAATCGCCACTGAGAACATTTCTCCAGAACGAATTCACATATCCATATGGTAATTTCACTGAAGGATTCTCATGATGTCAAATTGGTTCTGAACGTATCTCGTTCTAATATAACTAGCATAACAACAGCCTTGATAACTTGTTATCACTACTCCTCCTGAAACGGAGAATTTTATCGATATCAGGTTTTCACCAGAAGACTTCATATTTTGTCTGGATGGTACTAAATGAAAATAGTGCTGACATGGCATCCAACATCGCCTTAATGGCGGATATCATTTAAATATTGTCATCGATACCCCTCCTGAAATTGGGGTCAAATCGACATGGAGTGATCACCAAAAGACCTTTTATTACGTTTGGTTAGACCAAATTTATCGCTACAGTAACCATTTTGACAAGATTTAAGTCATTCCTCCTAAACTGAGGGTTATAGCGAAAAAGGGTTATCCAAGAGAGTCAAGTTGGTACAAAATAAAAATGGTGCCTATTGTACACCCAATATTTACCAAGGCGGCTGTCTAGAATATAAAAGTTAATGCTAAAGAATATCAGAGATGGTTTCAACACTCAGAAGTTAAAGAGAAGAAACGGTCTTATCGTGACTTAAGACATTATAATTGCCTGGTTAAAATGCATATTTCCCACCTTTATCAGTAGCCAAACTAAAATTATACCAATCAATGTGTAACCTATGTCTGCATTAATATGGTAATTTACTTTGATTTTTCGTAGCCAAGATCGTGTAGCGTTCAGACGTCAAAACATTTCAAAACCAGAACGTGCTCAAATCAAAATTGTATCCCTGCATAAAATGTTTAGACAAATTTAATATACAGTTAATGTGTAAACGACTAACACATTGTTAGTAACGTCAAATAATCATATTTTCGCTACATGAAACGACCGGTGACAAATGAAGACCGACAAAATTACATTTATGTACTTTACACCCTAACACCTATCAACATCATCAAGCAATACCCTACTGATCTAAAACCATTTTTATTGATAGAACGATTATGCCGTGTTCGGCCTTCGAAGCATGGACTGCGTGTATGTCGTCACCGTTCCTAAAGCTACGGAGGCTGAAGTAACAGAGGATGGTTACCAGTTTTCGTCTGATATGGATGATAGAATCAGTATTATTGTTCCAGAAAAAGCCGTGTCCCAACCCACTACCATATCAATCAAGGTTAGCATATGTGTGTTGTGTGCGTGTGTGCGTGCGTGTGTTTGTATGTGTATATGTGTGTGCGTTTCTCTGAAATTTTTTTTGTCTCATAAGTGGCTCACAAGTAAACCTACTGTACATTTCACTGGTAAAGCATTTATTGTACACTGGTGTGATCCTTAGTTCGGTCCTATGGTCTGCATATAAAAATATAACATCTCTTCTTTATATCATAGAAGACCGCTCCCCTTCAGAATCTCTATTTTCATATTTATTATATATATTAATCATGATGATACAAATTCATAAAATACTGATATTTACATATTGGAAAAGTTTAAATTTATCACGTGTTTATCGGTGAGACCATTTATTTAAAATTGTTTCTAATGAGATACGTAAATCTTTGTTTCTTTCTCGGGTATTTAATAATGACTTACTAAAAGAGATGATTGCATAGATTGAATCACTATAATACCAAATATGCAAACTACGTGTATCTAGAACATGCTATACGTTATTTTTTTATAAGGTTCTGCTCCCCGATGTCAAAATAGTGGAAAAAGTCCAACAAACCAGGGACAAATATAATATAGTGGCCATTTCGCCATGTCTGTGTGTGGAAAACAAGATTCCATGGAACCTTAAAAAGCGGGTAACGGTGACTATGCCCCTTAACCAGCCGCGCAACAGTCAGAATTACGAGGTGATTCTCCTAACATTGGAGGAAGACATTGCATCACGAGTGAAAACCATTGTGCGAATCGACACCAAAAATAACGTTGTATCATCGGATGTTCCGTCTCCCAAAATGTAAGTTCCACTATTGGACACATGTTTTTGAAATATATTTGATATATTATTAAATTCATGGTACATAACAATTCGACCAAAGCATCACAATATGCTCTACTCGACCCAGATGCCTTCAAAGACAGTAGAGAATGCTTAAGATGTGTGGCTACGTGCTGTTGTACATGCCAGAGATGTGGATTTAACACAGTGCTAAAGAGGCTCAAAACAACATGTTTTTAATGCACTATATAGGACCATGACGGATGTAAATACCACACATTTAGATTTTAATCTTCGTACGAGATATACAAATTTATTAATAGTTTATTTTGGTATACGATATTATGGTATTTCTAGGTACATTTATCCCTATATGAATAGGAAAAGACAAAATAGCAATGAGCAACACATTCTTGTCAACCACACACCTGATCCTCTGAGTAACTTGTTTGCATTTCTTATGCTTGTCACTTTTCTCCTTGAATGACATCCAAATTGCCCTTGAACAAAGTCCATACTAGTCACTTCCCTATAATTGTTCTAAAAAACTCATATC
Organism: Potamilus streckersoni; assembly: GCA_016746295.1. Classification (NCBI taxonomy): domain Eukaryota; kingdom Metazoa; phylum Mollusca; class Bivalvia; order Unionida; family Unionidae; genus Potamilus; species Potamilus streckersoni. The sequence goes on along the minus strand of JAEAOA010001733.1, from coordinate 507,131 downwards.
GTTCTGTGTACAGATTTATATAAATAATCAAACAATTTTTGTAATAGAAGCTCACTGTTCAAAATAACTTTAGAAGAATAGACCACGTTCTTACAGTACAAATGCATAGTACAACATTAATTCCTTTTGTCAAGGTTTATGCCAATGAAAGACACAACTGTAAATACACAATTATTTGCTAGTTGTTTGTGACGTAAAAAACTCAGAGTTCCACAGGAATACATTGCCACAATTCCAAGCCACAGTTATATACCATCAAAACGTTTTTTGTTTTTTTTTACATTCCAGTCAGGTGTTTGCACTTGTTAAGAAGACAGATGACGTGAATCTACTTTACAACGAAATCTTGCTCTAACTTGGTTTTGTCAAATATTATAAAGTTCTCTCTTTCCGGGACCCCAAAAATCTCAGAGCTCTTCTCGTAGAATGTACACCAATGGAGAATGTACAACAAGTCATCGACGAGCGAAAGAAGGGGGGTTATATTCTGGAACGCAACGGAGGTCAATCTAATCCACTGCTTTTGCGTCAGGAACAACGACTTCGAATGGACATCACGGGAAACATAGAAAAAGACCTCTCGATCGCAAAATTCGCGTATTTCATCACCGTGTTATTCAGCGCTCAGGACCAGAAGACCTTCTTCCCTTACAAGCTCAAAGCATCAGTTGGAAGAGACACATTTCGGAACCCTGACTATATCCTCCGATAACTTTAAAAGGGGAGATTTATGTTCTGTGCATTTTGATCCTGAGTTTATGATAAATAATTAGTGGAAAAAACAAATAGACAATATGATTTCATTATTTTCATGTTTTTATTAATCATATTTGACTGATACTCTCTATAGGGTTACATAACGTTTCAAATAAGTACTAAAGTTTGAAGACAGTAGTAGCAGCTAGTAGTATTATCTTTTGTTACCTTTGAGAATCAGTCAGTTTTACGGGATAATCGGATTCAGGCTATACATTTATGAATAGTACATTCTCCTGAGTTTAAACAAATGCAAATATACTTGAAACATTTTTTTTGCAGTGCATTTGATAGTCGAATACGTTAATAATGTATGCATATATGTTTCTATTTCTTGGCTATGCAGCATTGACTATTAACTTGTATATATATATATATATATATATATATATATATATATATATATATATATATATATATATATATATATATATATATATATATATATATATATATATATATATATATATATATTGACTTATAGGTCCTTTCCGAACTGAGCATTTTTATATATGCCTTATTATTAGTGTATTAATGAGAAAGTTGTACAACTTTGTTTGAAACGTACGTCAAAATACTAAATTATTAACTACTTCTCAACTGACATTCTCCTGTAAATTGTTCTGTTCGCTCAAAATGTTGAAACCATGTATTTACTGGTAGCTTTGCAATGGTCGCAGCTTTATCAAAGACAGCTCACACATAGTTGTGACATTCACATTTTACTGAATGAAGCCGTTTGCTTGGAAGTGCTGTAATTGAGGCTGACATAATGTATAGCCATATAAATTGGTCAAGAAAACCCAATTGTGATAAATTGTTACAAAAAGTGCCAAATATGTTAAATCCATTTATCAACGGAATTTATTTCAATCATCACAGATAATAAACATTAATGTGATGGTAGTTGATCTACATTCTCAAAAGTCTTTTCATTGAAAGCAGATTCGCAGTAAAAAAGTGGAAGTTCATAGAAAAATGAAATAAAACATAAAATCCCGTTTCGAAGTTTCTATTAAAACATCTTAATTCTAAAATGGATGCGTTATGTATCTGAGAATTTGTTCAATAAAAAGTAATTGATGTACCATTGTAAAACAAACCTCTGGACAATGTTCATCATTGATAAACGAATTTGTTGAATTTTAAAAAATGGAATTATTGTGAAATTGGTGACAAACTTTGAACACTAGCGATCATCGAAAAAAGAATTTATATATTAAAAATGTAACTGATGTGCAGTTGGAACATATTGTTGATTTCTAGACAATTCAGATCATTGAAATATGTCAAGTTAGTATAAAGAATATATTCAAAATAACACGTTAGGAACGTCATTTAGAAGATGCATATGCATAACGAAAATTGTACATTTTGTGAGCAAATAATGAAGGCAATTAAGTTACACTTTTTAACGCAAGCTAGAACATAATTTCTGATCTGTAGAAAATGTTCAGTACAGAGTGATCTTTCACTAGAACGTCCCTTGGCATGATATGGATTTTCTTATAGCACTGGCTGATTTGGGTTTGTTGTCCATTAATTAGCTTATGAATGGTGAGCGATATCTTTACTCAAAACATTATTTAGCGCACTGAATCGATTCCAGTTCTACAAATTATATAGCCAACATAAATAAGGTCATTTAGCCCATAAGTGTGAGAAATGATATTCAGTGATTTCTTAGAATGGAAATGTAATGGGTTCTGTCTCTTTGGCTGCTATTGACTTTAGGTATATGGTCACTATGACCATCAACATTAACTAAGTAGTATTAAGTCATATATCAGACATCACTAAATATTAAGTGAGCGAATTAAATGGGTTCCATATAATTGAAGGCCAAAAGCCATTTGTGTATGGTCATTTCGTCTATTGAATTCAATATGTGACATTCAATGATATCGCAAATATCACCGAATATTTCTTCAAATATCTGAATGGTTTTTATCTTTTTAACTTCTATAGTTATTTGTTCATGGTCATGTAACCAATTACATTGCCTAAATACAGTTGTTCATTTTTTACTTATGTCATTGTTTTAGGTTTTCTCTTATCATAATAATTAATTAATACGGTGGTTGCTCATAAACTAAACTCGTTGTTTTGGTTGTTTTACTTAGAGCCACTCACGTTTGGTACACAATCTTTCTTGTAACAGACGTCATTAAAATGTGGCATTGTTTTTAATACAGTACACTTTATATGACTCAAAAGAACATACATATTCAAGATTTCATTCATATTCTCCTTTGCCCTCTTCACGTGATATTCTCTATTATACATTTCTTTTGTCTTGCAACGCGTCACTCAAAATTTACTAATTGTTATATTAAAGTTATTTACAGGTACATTGGACTTGACGCTCATTCAAAAATGCACTGCTGCTAATTTTAACTCAAGCATTTTTTCCATTTATTTCAGTTTGATGCTTTAATAGCAAAATTACGTTTAGAGGATCTAAATGAGATCTTTTCCTCTACAATATATTTGTCACTGTCTGGCATTAAATTGCATAAAATAAGTCAGCATTGTGGGAAAAGCTGATGATCATTTGATACTGATCAAAGAAATTTAACTCTTGAGACAGGTAGAGAACATAAATTCCTTTACACTGCTACATCTGAATTTGAGCTGTCGCATACGTAAGCACATGCATGTATCTAGATTGAGAAATAATTCTCCGTTGTGGACTTTAGCTCGGACCTCTCTACAGACCAATGGAAACATCACAGTCATATCAAATTCAATTTGCATTATGCACATGAAAATTTTGTTGCATTATGGGTAAAATGACACGTGGTATTTGACTTTGCTAGTCGATAATTTTCTTGATACGAAATAAATATTTCGTTCCCCCTGATTTACCATGAACATTTGAATGAACAACGAAATAACATGTATTGTTAACTTCTTTACTTTACAGTTAAAAGTTAGATCCTAATGATGCTATGTTTGGGGCATGCGAGTATCTCTAGTGTGTAAGTCCTTGTGAATGTAAGTATATAGACATACGATAACACTTGCAGCAAAGCCAGACAATGAAGCTACGGAATTATTACGATTAGTGCTTTGTTAGTTCTTATTTCCAAATGGTTACTCTGTGCAAAAAAGATAATATATAACACGTTTAAAATGAGACTTACTATTGGGACTTTCACATTTGTGCTCCTAAATGTTCATGATATAGTAAGAATAAGATCGTATACTATCAAACGCGCTAAAATTGCCAATTATCAAGCAGTATTTGTTGAGGCTGACACGTGCAACCGACAATTATTACCTTCAAAATCAAAAGATTGTAATTTGGTTGATTTTAATGTCTGCTTTTCGTATTAAAACTCTAAGCACTTTGTTACGTGATAAATTATTAACATTACGACATAGCTGATTGAAACGTGCCACTTTAAAAAGAAATTGTTACTGGGAAATCGTTATTGGTTTACAAATTGTGTTTAAAAACGTGTAGTTTCACATCAAGGGCATAGCTACACAGTACAAATATATCAAAGGTTTACGAACTTAATTCGTTGCAAATAAATAATTAAAATGTATTTTAAACCTTCTTTGTGCCGAGAGTGTTCCGAGCCCTTAGCCCTGGGATAATCTATCCTACTATACGACGTGAACTAAAAAGTAGATGAACCGAGAATTTTTTATGTGAATATTATAACTTTTTTGATTGCTTTATTGCTGCACTTGATGTCTGACTATGTTGTCGATGATCTCCATTGATGTATCTGGTCTAATAAATTCGATTTATACTGGAGATTTCAAGCTGTCATATGTGACACCGTTATTTCAACTAGAAATAACAGACTCAAACAAGTCAGTGATAAACGTGTATAATTTCTGAACGGGAAAGTCGGACTTCAAATCCTTGTAACACAGAGTGTATTTACGCGTTCGCGGTCGTTTGAAATTTCCTTGAAGTTAACACGATCACAAAGTTAATATAAACATCATCGTACAATACAACTGTCACACCTAGATCATCGTGACTGTATTGGTCGTTGTAATGATAATGCATCTCATATCGTTTCCCAACAACAGTCACTCATGAGATGTATCATTTGACTGTACTTTTTCACTATATATAGTTCGAACGTTAAACCAGCAATGAACATTGAATTAGCTATTCTAGGGGAAAAAAGATTAATGCATTTAAAAGGTCACGAAACCTAACCCAGAATTTATAGAACTTTTGACTTAAATTTGGACAAAATTAAACAATCTAACAAAAATCAATATCTGAGACTTTATCTAATATTAAATTTAGAATAGAGGTTTAACGTATCATAATGTTGGTATTTATGCTGGCATCGCATTGCATTTTACTATTTTGAATGCTGACTTATATGTCCAACTCATTTATTCACTACTAGTTTTGTACACAAAGCCTCAATATATATATATATATATATATATATATATATATATATATATATATATATATATATATATATATATATATATCCGGATATATATATATATATATATATATATATATATATATATATATATATATATATATATATATATATATATATATATATATATATATATATATATATCCGGATAACGTTGTATGATTCTTGCTTTTGTCATCATCTGTGTCTTTTCAATTTAAAAAATGATAACTGATTTAATTTATTATAACGTTTTCTTTCATTACCTGAATAGCTGACTTAACTGCTTATAAAAAAGTGACAAGAACAGATTACATATGGTACCGTCACTATCGCATACATTTAATACAATATGTAATTCATCTCTATCAGACCATTATTCTATTCATCTAATGATACTAACACAGTTTTGTGAACAGATTCCTAATTTTATACACAAAGAAATCAAAGCTATTGAGTGACAGGGTTAAAGCACGTAAATAAATAAAATAAATAAGTTTTAATATTTCTACTTAGCTAAGGTAAAAAGAAACTTGTGAACGATAAAGAAAGATAATCCTTTACTTACCTTAAATTTTTACAACTTTCTCGAAAATAAGAAAAATGTTAAGTATTCGATGGAGCATGTTGGATTGTATTTATGAATGTATTTGTGGGTGGTAGTGACCATTACGTAACTCTTCTTCCGTTAATCCATTTTGTTTATAATGGCGGGCATTGATTTAGAAAGTGTAGATGTTTGAATGTAACTACCTGGGTTAGTGACTACTGAATAATACCTCTTTCCCACACCCGTTTGCTCTGCAAGTTCAATGTTAGATGGTAAAGATGGATGTTCCTAATCGTGTTTGCTTTAAACGGTGAGAGATAAATGATAAGTGTGGATGTTGGTTAGTAAATGTTAGTGACGATTGTAATTATGTTTGTCAATGACGATGACATAGCTAAACGTTTCCACACTGGCTGTGTTTGTTGGGTGAGTGTTGGATTGTAAGGATGGGTGTTGGATAGAAGGTGAGTAATTGATTGTAATTATGCAGCAGTGATCATAAATCACTAATTTTCCGCAACCGTTTATCTGCATTTGTGGGAGTTTGTAAGAACATTTTGGGCATTCGTGTATGTATTGCAGACAATGTTTGATTATCATAACTTTTAACACTACTTTGTACTTTTGTCTTTACAAAGTCGTGTTAATAAACATTGGTTATCACTTACCTTCCCTTATCCATTAATTTGTATGTAAGCATGTTGGATTGTAACAAGCGTGTTATAGAAATTCCAGAATTGTATGAAGTTGGTAAGCCTGAAGAAATATAATAATTTTTATGTAAGTTTGTACATCTAAAATGTATCACTTTATTCACTGTATTCCAGTGTAAAATGTGTGGGTTTGGTAAGATTTCAATTTGGTTTGCTTACAATAAAATTCAATCGTCATTTTGTATTTTTATGAATCAAAATTTGACACTTTTACTACCTTATTAAAATCTTACTACTTAAATCAATGCAGTTGACACAATGTTGCTCAGAGTTTAACAAAAGAAATGGAAGAAAGGAATATTAGACGATACCAATTCAAACCTTGCAACAATGCATCAACAGTTGCATTTGCTTCTTGTAGAATGAAATCGTAGCGTGGAATAATGTTCGTGTTCTCTGGCATGCAGACCCTTGTTAATAACTTTCTCTACGTCAGATTTTTCATTAATGATACACAAAATCGAACTGGTCAAACTATGATGTTGCTTGCAGGATCTACTGAATGTTGGTAGAATAACGCAGAGAAAACACCACATAGAGCTATCGGTTATGTTGAACGTATCATACTGCTAAATGTTCATTTATGAAATAGAAGAAAAATAATTGTTATTCAGAGGCCAGCAGAATTTCATCAAACTGTGGTGCTGGGCTTTTACTGATGTTCCTGAGCATGCTAAGTCCTATCAGAACTTCATAAAGTTCGTGTCCTGTCATAAAGTTCGCGTCCTGAGGTCTTGAAGTCGGATGATTTTGTGTTTCATATTGAGACTCAAAGTTATGCATAGTAAGGAAATATTAGAAATAGCGGTCCCGGTCTATTTTTCCAGGATGTAATATTTCTAATTCTAATTGTGCTTCTAAAACTTTATGAATTTCAAGGATCGGCCTACTGTTCAGAAAAATCATTTATATGAACTTCAACGTCCTTATTAGGGCAAAATGTTCCACCTATGAAACAGGAAATGCTTTGCTAAAATTGTAAAAAAATATATTTATGATTTAACAATTTTAAATTGTATTATTTACCTAGCGTCATTCTCGTAGGTGATGGAGTATTCCGAGTTTCCACTCATCTTTTCCACCCCGTTTTAGATATTTCCACCGTTATGTTTGGGTGGAGGCTGCAGACGCCAGTCGGTTTAAATTGGGACTAGAAACATTAGTCGACATTGTATCAAACTCACATCATGTCGATACACCTGCAGTTTATATTCAATGGGGAATAGGAAGTACCGGGTAAGTACTCTAGCCTTTTATTTGAGTGAAGGGTCAGATAGAAATTTGATCTAGTGTTGCATTGATACATACTTACTGTGAAGGATATACTCTTTGTGAGGACTGGTTATGGGAGATTGGGGTGGGGTTATCCCAATATTATATTTAAATTATTGTAGAAGTCTCATACAGGCTCGATTTTGTTTGTAAGTTGAGTCAGTGAAAGATGTTGAGTCAGTGAAAATTATATGTACAAATCCGAGATCCCAGTCGGCAATGCTGATGGTTAAATGATTAAATATACAAAACGGTGAAATTCAATGTATAACAATTAAATAACAATTTAGTAGTCTAATGATTCAAATTTCCCAAGTATACCCCTTCCACCCGACCATTTAATAACCTATTGCAGCACTTGATTCGTAGTGTGAGAGATTTCCACATGTCCTTGTATTTTATTCATCTGTGTATTCTTCTCTCCTATCTTTTAATTCCTTTTCTTCCTCCACGACTTGCTCCAAATTCATTCTCCACATCCTCCTCGGCTTCCCTATACTCCTTCTCCTCCTCCTCCTCCACACTCTCCTCCAGATTACGTTTCTTCCTCTTCCGCCTTATATCCATCTTCTCTCTGCAAAGTAGACTTTTGTCGACTCCGACTGCTTTGCCAGTCTCACTTCCATTTACCCTCTTTGAGACTCGGAACTCAATTGAACCGGACGTTCTGTCCTGCCCCCCCCCAAAAAAAGTTTCCTGTTAAAACGCAAGTATGGTACAATATTTTTTCTTAGCCCTCTCATCTCACACTACACACATCCTATCATCAGCTAACGTCTATTAAATTTCTTTTGTCATGCATTCATTGAAATCGAAATACTCATGCGTTATTGTGTGGTACAAGACGACATAATAAAAGCACGGTATCAATTACTCTTATAGTTACAACAATAAATTGCTTCACATCAGTATATAACCCTAATCCCATTATGCTAAACACTATCACAATAATCAGACGCATCTCTTTACATTACAACTAATACAAAGTAAACAAATATTCAAATATCTTTGCTCTGATAGATTCATACATCTATTGTAACTAATCTTATATACTTCAATCATTTTCCCAAACTCACAATTAAATTCTGACATATCGTATTACTGAATGCACTAGTTACTACGAAGTAACCTAATAGCGAATTACAAAATTAATTCTGACCACAAGCTAACAATCTACATAATTCTCTACGTAAGGTTCGAGTTCATTTAGCAAGTACGCATTTAAATGAAACACTACAAAGGTAATTATACATACTAAACAATCCCAGTAATTAAGTATACATACTACAAAGATTTACAATTATGATGCCGTAATATTCTGCAAAAATCGAGCAAATAACTCACTGACATTTCAAAGCTTTTCTTTTGTAATTTCGTCTTCGTCGATTACTCTTCGTTTATTCCTGTATTATGTTTATCGGTCAATGTTTGTTACTGAATTACATCATTAGAACCCTAACCTTAGACTCGACCTTTAATAACTATTTAAGGTATTTAACGAATTAAGACTAATTTGTATAAAGGCTACATCGACTACTTTAATAAAATTTATTTTGAAAATTGAGGAACTAGGGGCTATCTCCCTTACCAAATGTCTCGACAACCGTAACTAAATGTCGCGCTAATATCGCCAAATTAACTAAGTGTCGCTCTTCATATGCCAAAATAGCCAGTATAATAAAACAAAAACGAAGAAAAGAAAATGACAAAATAGTTAAAATATAATGACCAAAGTTTTCAGTATTAACCACATGTTATTAAAATTAGAATACCTTCTTGCCAAAATAGCCAGGACGTTAAATCTCCAAAACAAATTACCATGAGGTCAAACAATGTTGTAAATGTTATAACGATGTTGTAAAATATCTATCTGAATGACACAAAACAAAAATGAAAAAAGATAATAATGAAATGCTTAATATATAATGGTTTAAAGTTTTCAGTATAAACCACATGTTTTTAAAATAGAAAATCTTCTAATCTGGAACAGCAACACATGAAGTATCCATAGAACAGCACAACACATGAATTATCCAACTGCAGACGGGTCGCATCCATTAACTCTGACAACATGCAGGATGATTCGTCGGAAATTGTTTTCATTCTGAACCCGCAGTCTCATTGTTAAAGAAAAAAAAGAATTTTGCAATGTCAAATGGGTTTCGAGTACTGAAAATGGAAATATGTTAACATTGAGGTTTTCTATTATATCTACTTCATACTTGTGTTTCTCTCGTTTTATTTTTATTTTTCTATATTCATCGCCAGTGGATTTTGTGTAAAAAGTAAACTGTGTAAAGACTGAAAGAATAAAATTAAAGTAAAATGCATTTCCGCACTCCTCTAACATGATAAACATGTTTTACGAAGATGGCAACATTTTGTAATGATGATAGCGACATTTAAACACCGCGTCATAAAGTACATAACAATGTTCTGGCGACATTTAGGGGGACGTAACAAATAAACACAGGCCGAAGTAACAAAGGATAGTTAGGAGTATTCGTCTGACGCTGATGATTGAATCTGTTTCAGTTTCAAAGTGAATGCCGTGTACCAACATACCGCCTTATCTCTCTCTCTCTCTCTCTCTCTCTCTCTCTCTCTCTCTCTCTCTCTCTCTCTCTCTCTCTCTCTCTCTCTCTCTCTCTCTCTCTCTCTCAATACGTGATTAGATATTTGTGGCCATGATTAAAACTTCTAGAGTCCTCATGCAAGACCTTCTTTTAACTATACTGAAGACGGATTCTCGCCATATCTGTCTACGAGTATTAAATGTCGGCTATGGTCTTTGCCAGAGAGAAACTTACACTGTACATTGACATCACATATCATCCAACAGTCCGCTTGAGTTCGAGACGCCCAATCTGGTTAGGTTTGGTGCCAAAAATGTGACAGCTATTTCGGTATGGAGTGTCGAGTGAAGACCGAGATATAATAGCAACTCATTTCTGGCTCTTTATCTCGGTCGATCAGCCTTAGGTCTCACTGGATAGTTTCGTATTTTGACACCCCCCCTAATTTTTAAGGTAGAAGGCATGAGCCTGATTATCACAACCCTAGCATTCATAAACTTACACATAAGCTAAATCTGTAATGTGGTTTACATTTACTTTGAGTTAGGCTTGTAAATGGGTTGCCTTGTTGGTGACTGCCTGTCACAGTTAGACTAGCACTGGAGATCAAATGCGTAACGTAGTCTGCAAATGTGCATCCGACTTGGCTTACGTATTTACATGTGTCTGCTTCAGAGGTAAATATCTAAAAATCTACATGGTTGAGGGGTGATAAAAAGTATGTTAATTTGTTATAGTACTAGTGAACTTTCAAGATCAATAAGGTACATACTGACTCTGTGAGCCTGCTTCTCACAGGAACAGGTTGAAAAAAGCTCTTTTCTGTCAAAAATGAATGTAAAAAAGAGGGGTTGGTGGTAGTATAGGTTCAGTATCAAAACCACCAGTTGCATAAGGAATTAACCTTAATACCTTAGTCAGAATCTTACAAGCATCCTTTCAACAAAAATCATTAGTTAGTTTTTATTTCTATCTTTATTGTAAAATTATGATCATTTTTCTGCAATAGGTCATTGTCGGATGAAAATTTGGCAAAACAACTGTCCGGTGAGACCTTAGCTAGATTTGTCTCACGAGTTCTCGTAATTGGCTGAGGGACCGATCATTGTAGGTTCATAATCTGTATAGAAAAGATGCTTCTTTAAAAGCAACTGATATGCGTAGTGCACCGCCGAACGATATAAGGAAACGGTAGAATGCGTTTGTTTAAAATTCACCTGTACTAATGACTTAATTTTTTGTTTACATCTGTCCAAACATGATAAAACTATAAACATATACTGAATTGCTACATAACATTACATTTTTCTTGTATCCTATTATCAGTATCTGTATGTTTCATTATATCACTTTCTTTAAATTTAATTATTAAAATAAAAAAAAGTAAATGGTATTATATAATTAATATGTTAACATATATCAAGAATGCCAACTTTAAATAATCTTTACTGAGAAATCAAGTTTAAATTGTATTTACCATGAACTTTAAATTGAATATTTACATTCATTTAAACTTGCACAATTTTAGTAGTGTTAAATTTCAGAATGAAAAAAAAAATAAGCTGACTTACTGGTTCACAATTTATCTGACATTATAACATTCAATTATGATAATAAAGTAGGTTTTGTCACTATTACTCAGTAATAACTCCTTAGATAATATTTATTTTTTGTACATGGTGAGATAACTGTAATTAAAGGTGGCATGAAAAAACAACTTTATAAGGTGTCAACATTTAATGTTCATAATTAAGGTGAATGAAGACATTTGTATAATTTGTATTGTCACTTTTTACTATGATCTTTACTAAATCAAACCGAAACTTTTCACGATTTAAATATGAAAAACTAATTCCTCTTCTTGATCCATCATGATGGATTTTTTTCTTTTGATAACAGGAAAAGTATGATCAATTTGGAATGGAATATTTAAACTTAACGGTTATAATTAAGTATGCTTAACGTATTGTGGTGTAAATTATGTACTTTTATTTAAATTATGTTATTATTATTATTTTTAACTATGAATGAATGAATGAATGAATGAATGAATGAATGAATGAATGAATGAATGAATGAATCTAAACATATGAGATTACTTTTGAATGGACCAATTAAATGTACTATTGAATACATAACGTTTTTGTGATATAAAACATGCATACTGTCCCTGTATTTTTTCAACACTTTTTCCATTTACTTCCTCGTTTAAAATCCATCTTCTAGATTATGTAGCTAAAATTAGGCTATCAAAGTTATGAATTATACTCACACAACCAATGATATACCATGGCATATACTTAATTATTTAGCTTTCTTTCTTTTGCAATTTGATACGGTATTGCTATTGCATGGTAGTTATCTCCCTTGCTAATTATAATATTCAGGAAAGAATAAGATCAATATATTTATTAAAATCTTTAATTGCAATATTATAGGATGAATACAAAAGGTATAACTTCCGTACATCTGCGTAAAAGACGCTAATCTTTTGAAATTGTGTTTGTGTGCCTGACATTGAGGCAGAAGAAATGTATTTTTGCCCTTGTAAATACCGCTAATAACCAATTACGGTATAAAATTAAACTGCTGTAAGTTCAACAAATTGGAACCAAGCAGCTCATAAAACAATTATTAAATAAATAACAATTCAAATTTATGTTAATAAATGTTAATTTTCATGATTAATCATATTCCGAGATGCGGGTGACAGGTAAATTTCATTAAGAGAACCCTTTACATACTGACGTTTGTGCTGCTCAATTTACTTTTAATATTTCAATACCAGTGAATAACAAAAAGGAAACCACGTTTTCTGATGACTCTTTCTTTATAAACAAAGGAGATCATTTTTATTTAAGTCAATTATTTTTTTTTTTGTAAAATGAAAATTAACTTTATAAATGGTTATTTTGTTAAGGTGGGGTGTGAGAATGGTGAATATAGTATATTTCGATATCTATGTTTTTGCATTAGCACTATTAAACAGCAGGTGGTTCTCGGTCAAGAATATATTAGCATTGGGACAGGTTGGAGAGTAATTTTAAAAAAAAATGTAGAAATAATTAAAATAGCGGAGGTTTGTGTTTTCATTCCTTCATGATCAGACAAAATACTTTTGATTGTCAGGCATAAAAGCCATCTTCGACACCTTATTGCGACTGCTGCATTATGGGCATTTGATTCCATAAGAGGCAAACTCATGATCTATTCATGACTCTAATCTGCTCCCACACAGAGAATAAGTAATGTTATCTAAAGAAGTTTTAAAGAAAGCGATTTCCAAGTAAACTATGTCAGTTACTTAAAATGTAAACTGTGGAAAGGTTGTATGTATTTTTCAGGTAAATGTGCAGATAGGAAAATACAATTAACATCGACTCATAGAGGAGTGAGATTGTGAAACTTGATTTGATAATTGTGTTATCATGTGATTTTTTCCATTTATATGGCAGATTCCAGTGCCAGCAAGCTGCATATTTCATGAACAAATAATATGATTTTTAAGTTCTCTTGTAACCACTTTCGATCCACTTTGCGTGATTTAAGAATTGACAAATTACCAATGATGTTCATTGTTATAAACACGTATACTTACATGGAAACATACCTACATTTTGCACTTAGGTGTACATGATTTGCTTTTTATATTGTTTAATTTGAAATAGTAATTTGTGCTTCAAACTATCATTGGTTAAAGACAATGACATTACCTGTACTTAATCATTTACCAACTTCTTGTATATCGGTAAGTTTTTCAAACCTGAAAGATAAACAATAATAGTAATTTTATCTTAATTATTTATATACATGTGCTGAAGACAGATGTGAAATACATAGCTTCTTATGCCGTTTAAGATTGAATACAGACTCATTTAGTGTTTTTGTTATGCTTTATGACATTTTTAATTGCTGTATGATCATTAAGACAACATAAATGAATCATAATTTTTCCTCAAATAATTTTTTAAATGTTTTTGTTGTCCTAATTGTGAACATACTTGTATTTGCTGGTTTGAATCAATTGTTTATGAGACATTTCATTTTGCATTTAAATAATTGCGTGCAGCAGGTGCATTGTATTTATAGAACTACGTATTGACTTCTGAACCCTAAGTTTTGTTTCCACAGGCATTCTTTTATTCTGAAACTGAGTTAACTCATGTAATTGTTTGAGTTACTTTTCAATATTTTTAGCTATTCTAATTTTTCATAGAAATCCCATACCTATCTGGAAGAGGAATGGAAAACAATTTGAATAAGAGCGTGATAGGATTGTCCGAGAGGGTAATTTTTTCTGGCTACCTTTTTGAAGATTTATGCAGAAAAATTTACTAACGCAGATTAGAAAATATAGCACTGATATCAGGGTATATTGTAGGTACTGCCCATATGTTTTCCTTGCAAAAAAGTTCCATCAATAGTGCCTACGGGTTCATACATAATAAATTAAGATTGTAACAGTTGACCATTAAATGAATGGTGTACATCCCAAGCTAATTGAATAGAGTGTTGAATGCCAAATAACAATAGGATTATTGATTTCATTGGCTGACAGAAGTATCTTACCACTTATGATAAGGTTGAGATATAGACTGCAAGAACAGACGACATAATAGAGTTCCTTACCCTTAAATATTTTCAGCAGGTTTTGTTTGTAATTTCATTGTATTTTTTAGTTCATGTATATAGATATGTCTTTATGCATTAAGTAAGATGGTAACATGCTTAGAGATTTTTAAGACTAAGTGCTGTACTGTGTCCTCATTATTTTTATTCACCTCTTATTGATCCCAATTTTTCATTTTTTGATTAAGCAGTTGGTGATTAAGTTTCACCTTTAATCTGAGTGAATAATGTCTAGTTACTTTGAATGAATTGGTCATTCCATATTTGCATATATGTTTCTTTGGCACCATGTTATCCTATGAAAGTAATGAACATTTTTTAATTAATGATTAGATGATCAGTGAAACCTATTTAAAGTAAATATGAGATTTCTATATACACTGACGGTTTATTTATCTGAATTCATACAACAATATTGTTTAATTTTATACATTGGTGAATTGTTGTAATGTGGAGATTACGAGAATTCTCCGACCTGATGAGGTCACGTATGATAACGACTCTAGTGTGTGTATGTGTATTTGGTAAATAAGTCCGAGTAAGGAATTTTATTCATTCATCTGCGTGATTTAGATTAAGTTTGGGACTAATGTCTCGGTGTGGTGGGAAACGGCAATTAGCCGACCATTAATTTGCAAAACTAGGTTGTATGGTCCACTATGACCAATTAGACTTGATAGCCATAGATGCTTGTTTGAATCCGATATAATTACATCTGAATTCGAGGGTGAGAGTAATAATTTATCCCCTATATCAGTGGTCCCCAACCCCCCGGATCAAATGGTACCGGGCCGCTCAAGGTATATTAAATTATTTCCATTTTATGTACTGTTGTGTATTTCTCTTGGTTTTATATTCACTTTATATTAATTTATATTTATATTTATTTATATTCATTTTTGGTGTAACTGTATTTTATTTGAAGGCATGTTTAAATACAATTAAATTAGAATCATTAAAGCAGAACAATATAAAATATAAACAATCAACGTCCCTACCCCTCTGCGGGCCGCGCTAAAATTATCAAACGTTGACCGGTCCGCGGCGACTAAAAGGTTGGGGACCACTGCCCTATATAATGTGACTGAAGATTTAGGGTGATTTTGCTTATAATTTTGCAAGGTGATATGGCTTAATGGTAGACTCACGATTTCCATCCCAGAAAAGGACTACACAAAGTTGGAAGGGCCCAAAACGAGGCTAGATAACAGAGAATTTGGAAAGGGGAAGAAAAGGACTGGAAGACCCAGACTTACCAGCATAAAGGTGTCAAGAGGAACAGTATGAGTGGACTTTGGATGGAATCGAACACCAGGTTATGAATCGATACAAGGCAGTATTATTCGATCTCACACTCGTTTAAATGATGATTTGATTCTGTTGTTGTTAATATATCGACTATTTAACCAATCTTATTTGCTAATTCGAAATGTCTTGGGTAAGTTGATTCAAAAAGAAAGAAGTTTATCTTTCAAATTGTAATGTTTATATCATTTGCTTGTGAAATTTTATTGTATTCAAACATGATTAAACTTTGTCTTTATTTGTAACAGGGCTCGTTTTATTCTGTTCTATATATCATCTCAGATACTTATATATTCCACCCATAAGTTCATACTTGCATTGACATTTACTCTTTCCGGGGAAATTTCACCGTCAGCGATCATCTCTAGATAACGATAGCTAAAACCAGTAAACTCGCCACAAATAAGTTGAGGAGAGTTTTGCCACAATATACATTCATTAAACCGTCACTTAACCCGTCGTATGCATATTCTTAGTGTGGATAAGGGTAATAGGTGCTCAAATTCAACAAAATTTGCAATATTTTCATATGAACCAACGAGACAAAATGAAGCACAAAGTCCCTAATATTCCGCAAGACCCTAGATTTATAAACTTGCGAAATATAGCACAAAACATGCTATTAAATTAAATACCACAGTTGGATTTGGATTTCATTCTGAAAACATTAGATCTTAATACTAATCGCGTATTTGGTTTCAAATAGCGGCAAAACATTCAAATCACAACAAGAAGACACTTTCGCATATATATATATATATATATATATATATATATATATATATATATATATATAGAGTGAGTGTGTGTGTGTTATAAGAACTTCAAATTTCAAGAAAGATCGTGTACATGGAGTACATGGATTATCTCAGCTGAGCTGCTGCGCATTGTCTGCATATTTGTTATGACCTTGGACTTTCTTTCATTTGAAAAAGAAGGATCCAAATATTTCAAAGAAAGGGTTATTTTGTCCAGCACTAGGTACATGTATTTTATATGTTTTTGAGGTCAGGACGAAATTCCTTCATAAACTGCCTACAAGTTGAGTCACTATAGTGCCGTATTAGTATATGATGTATACGTAGAGTCCGTTCACGGTGATACAAGCTAGTGGGACAGCGCTACCTTGAGACCATGCGAGATATAGATTAATTTTATTAATTGCATTTTATCCAAGCAAGGGAGAAACGTACTTTGGACAGGCTTATATATCATGATTTTTTTTTTGTCTTATCAGAAAATATAATAATAAAAAAATATATTATCTTCCGGGACGGCTGAACTTCGACCCAATTTGGTGACGCATTTCAGAATCTAAATCCAACTTTCAACTAGTTACGATAAACAGATTTTGTATTGACCAGACTTCTCCTCTTTCAAAACAAATTAGCGAAATCCGTTATATACACAGCAGTCAAGAAAAGCATTATAAAGAAAAAAGTTTCCAAACATAATTGATCTTTACTAACCTGCTGCATTTCCTAGAAATACGTATCTCTCGAGTGATCAAAATTTGCATGTTTGCGAAATAGGGGCTTAGGTTTAAGGTAGTAAATTTCTCAGCAAGAAAATCGGAATGCCATGACTTTTTATTAGATAAAATAAAATCTATGATTTTTTGGGGGGATAGGGAATTTCAATATATTGTAATATACTTGTTTGTTGCAATAATTTGGAGGAAACTAGTTTTGGGTATAATCTCCTTTAATGAATGACATGTTTAATTTATAACCATATCAAATATTTTTAGCAAGGTATATACTTCCAAAAAGAAAATATCTGATTCATTTTCAGATATAGCATTGATCATTTAAACTCATCATATATTAGTTTATCAAGTGAACGAGTCATAATTCGCTGGCATGCAAAGGGTTTATACGGTATACATACCTGCCTAACTACTATGGCATGCAAAGGGCTTATACAGTATAAATAACTGCCCGACTAGTATGTGGCCAGTCACAGTTGTGCCTTTCAACACGAAACGAAAGAGATAGAAACTGGATAAAATATCAGTTTTAAGGTTTATACTTTCTTACAAAACATTGTAATTTCGAATATTTGTACACTAAAATGCTAAAACCGAATATGGAAACCAACTGACTTGTACATGGTAAGATCATGTTAATCATTGTTGTGGATTTTAGTGTTGTTTTTATTCTTATCCAAGTTTACCTGTCGCGACTATTGTGATAAAATTAGATACCTTGGGAGTGTGATGTTGTAATGATAGGGCCAGTCAGTTAGTTATATCAGGATTACATGGCTCATAGTACTGTTTCTAGGGAGTGAGAAAACCCTTATCTGCTTTCGAGTGTCAAGTATCAAGTTCAAACAAGACTTACTTATGGACTCATATGCATGGGATAAAACTCTTTCATCGCTAGCTCTCCTAAACACTTTTCCATCGTAGTTACATGAAGAGTTTCACAAAAAACCTACTATTACGTCTGGTCGCTCGATCCTAAATGAATATGAGGCCTATTAGATATGTCGTCTGCAGGTCTGAGAATAGAATGAAGGTAAGTATCAAACAGAAACATTTCAGTTGAATGACATTTTCAGATCTTGTCTGACTGAACATAATATAAGCATTTACAGCTGAAAGACTTATAATCCGTGTGATGGTTTTCACGTTTTTACTACAGGTCACTATTTAGTGGTGGGTTAGGAATGATGGGGCGTGGGAATTAGGATTGTTTTCTGATATGCAGTTTGGAGATGTAAGATTACAAACCATCGAAGTTGCATTAAGATGCTTCAAAACGGACTCAGCTGTCTTCAAGAACTTGTCAAATATGAGACGTTTGTAGCCCCTATTTTTGTATAACCAATGCTGTATGAAAGTAGTGTTGGGAATAACGACACTAAATTATGAGATTTTGATCAAGGCTGGTTTTCTTGTTTGAGAAAAATTAATGTGTTGAAACACTCCAACCAAGATTCAATCGGCCGAAATTTAAAATTCATGTCCAAATTGAGTCAAATGTAATCTCGTCGGACTAGAACCTAATTGCAACTTTTATTTACAAGTAACGTAACACAAGCCATGGTTTTTTTTAGTGTATAGGGTGTTTTCTGCAACGTAAACCGTGACCTTGCGAAGATTAACAGATCATTGGATAGTTAATTTAAACAAAATCAAAGATGCATTTCAGCATGCAGCAAAGAACATAAAAAATGAAGTGTACCCATTTATTTGACGCGAGATTTTGTGATTTAAGTGTAATAAATTTCTACGTTAAAGTATTTTAGATCGTCTTTATTAAAGATGTTCGGGCTTAGTGTTCAATAAATAATAGAAGCTACATTCATCACAAGTCAATCTCGCAATGCATTTTCAACACATGAAAAAAAATTATTTTTCTTTTTTTTAAATACAACTCTGCCGTACAAAATAAACTAATTAGTTTTGCGAACGAACCTCAATGCATAATTTGAGAGAAAGAGACATAACTTAGAGTGGTGACATTTTATATACTCCTAGCTACCTACACCCAATGTCTCTAGCATCTAAAGATAGTTTTTGTTTAACAGGTATAAATTTATTCCACAATATGGCAGAAAACCGGCGTGCAAACAAAGATGATCCAGCAGAAGCGTAAGTGTTTTAGTATAAGGGATACAAATTGTTCAGATATAATTGATATGGAGTTCCCAAAATGTTTACTTTTATACGCTCCGAATAAGGAAATCGTGCAGGTGCGCATCTTTAATTCTTCAAGCCGCGATTATACGAATCTGAAAACTTATATCTACGTCAGTTAATGAATGTTACAGGCTTCAAACCCTTAACTAATAATACATGAAGAGGAGGACTCTCGACGCGAAATAGTACGCTAATCAAGAAATATGTGGTGGCAGGGCAAGAATTATATAGAAACAACATTTTAAAAAATTATTAAGTGCATTATTTTAATAATTGGTTTTCTTTGTCCTATAACATACCAAACTGGAGGTAATTCTGACGAAATTTTAAAAAAAAGTAGAAAGTAAAACTTATAAGCTGAAAGCTAGCAGATGCTATAAAGAAACTGCAAATAATTTGTCTCGTATTAAACAAATCCATGCTAAGAAGTTACGCACTTTGCAATTAAAATAATCAATACGTATACTAGGTTATGATAACTAGGATGTTTCGAATATTTTTAAGGACGTGAACTCAGCAGACACATTGACGACCGATGAAATCCAGAAATTGTGCAAAAAGGAGGATGTTGTCTATATGTTTTGTCAAATGACTCAGCAACAGCTGAGGAAATAATAAAGTTAGTTGTTAAAAATAGAAACCAATAAAGCATGTTCTATTGATAATATCAAATAATCCTCAATTGAGGAACTGTTAAGTGATTTTGTAGAACATTTTAATATAATCTTGACTGCTGGTTTTGTACCCGATGGTTAGACTAAAGTTGATTTTGTGCCAATCTATAACTAAATATTACAAAATATATATGCAGAATTAAGACTAATTACTTTAGTTAGTTGTTTTGGTAATGTTTTCAAAGCTTTATTACATTTAATATTGTCCAAATTCTTTTCTGATAATAAATTGCTGTCTTATTCTCAAGTGTAAAGAAATGACTATTCTACAACAGACAATGTCTTTTGCTTTTACATTCATTTTGACTTTATTAGACATTGCAAAAAGACCCTTTATGTACTTTGTTGTTTTGAAAGTGATTTGATAATTTATAGAGAGCTAGATTGTGGTATAAATTGTATTCGCAAGGCATTAAAGGTAAGTGTTTTAATAATGCATTTAGTATTTATGTTGATATCAAACAATTTGTCTGTGTGATTAATGCATTTTCCTGTTTTTTTTCTCGTGAGAAAGATATAAGACAAGGACAAATTTTGTCTCCACTATAGTTCTCTTTATCTATAGACTACCTAGAATACTAATAAAATTACATTTTATTGTTATATTTTAAAAAGACTAACGTTTATAAGTATTATTAATGAATGAGCACAGGTAATATTCGACTCTTGATTTTAGTTTCCGAATTTTGTAATCCCTTTTAAGTACTGCGCTTTGATATCACATACTATAATCATGCTATTTTTCTTATATACTCCACATGCTGTAGAAGTTACAACCTGAGTAATAAAATCTTGTCTAGTCACAGTCTGACATATAATTAATCTGTTGTAGATCTATAACTGTCGGATGTAAGCAAATTAAATACCCAATCAGACTGAGTTGGAAAGCTACATATAATAAGTCGGTCGGGTGGATACCGATAAATGGTTAGGTTATTTTCAGTTTGTGCTTCACCAATCAGATTACAACTTTCGCATTTCTGAAAGGAAAACAAAACATCATTAATATCATATGATTTATAACGATATATGTTTAATATGACACCGAACGCTTTATATGATATGTTATTAAATTTTCGAAGAATCTGAAATTCCAAAAGTGAGAAAAATAAACCGTTATGAGTGTCTGTTAAATCTCCATTATGTTGGATATTTCTATTTATCCAGTTCAATTGTGAATAGAAATTATTATGAGAAATAAAATAGCATTGATGAACGCAGAAGTGATTGTTTCTTTCTACTGGTGAAAGTGCTGAAAGTCAACTGTTTCTTGGACAGAAACAAAGTAAATTCAAATAATTGGATACAAATATTCAATGTTTTTCATTTCATCCCCTATACAACTTATGGAATAACAGCTTTGCATTTCAAATGTCATAAATTTACTACGATTAGTATTTATTTTATTATTTATGATGCTGCTGCTTCTGCTGCTACTACCATGATTTTATTATTATTATTATTATTATTATTATTATTATTATTATTATTATTATTATTATCTAATTACTGTTATTATATAATTTCATATATATTATTATTATTATTATTATTATTATTATTATTATTATTATTATTATTATTATTATTATTACTGTTATTATATAATTTCATATCATGAAACCGCCGACATATCAGTTAACAAACTTAATCAGACATAAAATGTACATTCATCATCTCCAAAAACTGTCTTCTAACCACCGCAGTCATTATTAAATAAACTCTATCATTGCCCATTCTTTATTTTTTCAGTCTTAGAAGAGATGAAATCAGGTATGCATATAAACAAACTTATTTAATTTTAAGCAGACCACTTTTCTAAAGGCAGAACACTATTTTGATCAATGATACTTACTGTTACTCTAAATTATAAGTATTAGCAAGAGTTATGGTTTCGTTTTTAATAACAAATTACCACACAATTATTCTGTTTAATTTAAAATGAATTGTAGATTAAATCTTACCCAATGACAAGCGATACATGCCAGATATGTGTTCACAGGTAGTATTCACAGGTAGTATTCACAGGTAGTATTCACGGGTAGAATAAGGTATTTTTAGTTTGGTGACACACCTCTTGAACTTGATAATCCAAATGAAGGTGTCATGGTTACGTGGAGAATTTAATACACTATAGTCTGACACTTTGTTTTGCTTGCGAAACGGCAATATAAGAACATTCTGAAAAGGAATTTCAAATTTTACAGCACTGTTCAACGTCTCATGCACTAAGTAAAATATGTCTGACTTCTTCCTTAAACTACTTTTAATCAGAGTATATTATACTGAACAGGAAACGGTCAGTGTTGAATGAATGGACATATAGTTGAAGCAAAAACTTGTATACGTTGAATAATTTCATCATATTATACGGAACATGAAACGGAAAAGTGTTATTTGTACCAATACAACTAGATGCGATAACTTGCATGCACTACATAATTGTAGAATATTTTACAAAAAATGAAACTTTAAACTGTTAGTTATATAGATATAGTGTATCCATACATTTTATAGATTACAGAATTGTCTGAGATGTTACGGAACATGAAACTGTAAGACTTATTCTTACAGATTATATTTTGAACAGCCTGAAACATTGGAAGTGATTTTTGTAGAGAAGCAAGTTTCTAACCAATAGATACAATGACTTGTGTGCGTTAAAGAACTGTATGATAATTATACATTTTTTTTAATTATTGTTTACAGTTGAGTCGTAAATTGCGTGTTTTTGAATAAAGAATATTCTACCTTAAAACAAATGCGCGTACAACTTCATATTTCGTTTCTTTTAACGCCATCGTAATTGCATCAAAAGTTCACTTCATAATATAAAGACCAAACATTTGTCAAAAGCGAAACTTCTCAAAATGAGCTTCTTTCAAAACTTCATACGTAAACCAGGGTCATTATTATTAACAGATCTGTACTGTAATAATAAAGTTTTCTTGAGATTTATGTTCAAATGTTATGTGTATTTTCCATGCTTGAGTGTATTTTCTAATTATTGATATTTCATTTGTTCCTTACTCAACTATTAGTTTAGGACAAAAAGAATTATAGACAAAAACAGAGGCAACTAAATGGTGTTGGCAATAAATATAAAGCAAACACATGACCTCCAAGAAGGCCCCGGTCCCATGTATGACGTGCATAATGTGAAGCTAGCAACACAAAATGTCAGAAGTGAGGATAAAGTATTGTAAATTAGAACAACGATCTGCTATGCAGATTTCACAACCGTAGATTACATCTCCTTCTATGGACTAGCCCAAGTTGTATAAATCTTAAATACCGTCATTTTGATAATGTTTAAATCAGCATTCCAATTTAGTTAAGTAAAACACTGTGTATTAGAAAATACATTAAAATATCAACACTTACAATACATTTTTATCGTTGCTGGCAAGACATTCAAATCACACTGTATTAAAATATAACTAGTAATAACATATCAATCTCACATTAACACACACACACACACACACACACACCTTTCTAAGTAGTGCGAAGTGGACGCTGTGTCCTGGATTTGGTTGTGAAGGAAGGTCTCGGGAGTTCAGCATAGGAACTGCATAGCCGACTGTTTTTGTTATATGACTAAAATTGATTTATGTCAGATGCAATGCACCATACCTTCGCGTATAATTCAAAACTTTTTGAAACTAAAGGACACATTTAAAATTTTAACATGTTTTGCAGCTAATATTCCCATCCTTTCAAAATATATGAAAGGCATGGTACAAATTTTAAAAATGTCACGTTATGTGTCTTACTTTTATAAACGATTCAAAACATAAAAGCACTGGACAAATTAAAACAATTCACCGTATCCTCCTATACAATTCAAACTATGCGAAAGAAAGATGATACATGTACAAATTTCAACTTCACGAGAGATGACATATACATACACAGGGACATACATGTCACAATATTTTTTATTGTTGTTTTTATTATCATTCTAATATGCATCTGCTACAACTGCTGTTTCATACAAAATAGCAAAGAACAGTAACCACTTGCATTTTATAAGTGAACTGGTGGAATTTGTAGTTAAATCACTACAATTCTATGCATGTGATGTCATCACCTGGTTTTGCAGTCTGTCTTGCCACTATTGATTAATAGGTTTACATTTTATCAACAGCATACTAAAACATAACCAGAACTATGTGCGAGAATAACTTAAAGTCAAGCGGGGCCATAACGGTCCAGAAATTCAAATATTGGAGAATTAAACAAAACTTACATGGTTAAAAATGAGACAGAAAAGAGAATTTAATTTAATTTATTCTGCTTTGCTCTTTTCTATACCTTTTCTTTATAAGTAATATATGATATATGAAATATTACGAGACAATATGTTTCATATTTTACAGGCTTTTGGAAAATCTGAAGTAAGTAAAGAGTAATTAAATTCTACGATTTCTTTTTATACGAAAAATAGTCATAATAAACTCCTCGTTAGAGTTACAGCTTGAGACAACTGTGAGACTAATTAGGAACACAACTTGAGACAATTGTGAGACTCATATACAACTAGCTATATAGCATCTACCAAGCATATATATATATATATATATATATATATATATATATATATATATATATATATATATATATATATATATATATATATAAAGAATACAAATCATATGGCGAATAACAACCCTTTCAAGCGTACTGGATCCACCAAGGGATCACGTGTGGTCAGGGATTAATTAAAATAGATGCAGTAAACTGACGACGAACAGTACGAAACTAGTAACTAACTAGCCTAAGCGCTTTCGACTCTTAATGAGTCTTTTTCAAAGGCAAATACAAAACATATATATATATATATATATATATATACATATATATATATATATATATATATATATATATATATATCTCTGTATATATATATATACGACAAACACAAAAACGTTGTGTTTGCAAACCTCTACATGGCTGTCTCGACATGTGTTAAAACTATAAATACAACCAGCTTGTATAGACTAGTAGTGGAAACTGAAAACGGTGTATAATTCCCTAAAAGTCTACAAGCCAAAGCGACATCTATTTTTAATTTTTGTACATTTATGTAACGCAGATTATATCCCGGATATTTGATTCTATACCGGTTATTCTTATAGTAAAAATTGAAGGATAATAAGAAGATTTAGAAAATGTTAAATTCTACTAGTGCATAGTTTTCATTTTCTAGTCTTCTTGGTTTAGACCGCTTGGTTTCAATGTTCTAAGGCGGCGTATCCAGTATGATTCCTTTCCCTTCCTGGTTTCGTAACTCCAGCTGTGGTTGTTAGCAATAGCGATAAGTATTATATCACTGAAAGTGTGGCCAGGGGAGGAGAAGTGTTCTGCGACCAGGCTTCTGTACAGCTTTTTTGTCATCCAATCAGATCTATGAAGGTTTATCCTTTTGTGTAGCTTTTCAGTTTCTCCCACGTACTGAAGGCCACAGATCTTACATGTGATGAGATAAATCACATTCTCTGTTTTGCACGTTTTGTTTGTATGTTTAGTTTTTCTTTAGTCACTGTGGTAGTGAATGTCTTGGTCTCTATCATATGTTGACAGGTTTTGCATCTTTTATCGCCACAGGGTCCAGATTGACTAGGTTGGTTTTGACTAGCGATTGGCGTTAGCTTTGCCCTGACTAGGATGTCCTTTAGGTTTTTTGGTCTCCGGTAAGCTACTACAGGTTTGTTCGAAAGTATTAGGTTTAGTATGTCTGACTATTGCACGGTTGGCCAGTGGTTTGCGATGATTTTACCTACTTTGGGATTATCTGGGTGATAGGTCAGAATAAATGGTATCCTATCAACCTTTTCTTTCTGTCCATATCTGAGTAGGTCATCACGGTTTGTTTGTTTGGCCCTTTGGATTGCCTCCGCAATCAGGTCGTTGTCGTAGCCTCGGTAAATTAAATGTTTAGCCAGCTCTTCAGACCTTTCTAGGAATCTTTCATCGAAGGAGCAAATTCTGCGTATCCTCAGTGCCTGGCTATATGGAATGTTCTTAATGCAGTGTTTTAGATGACAGCTGGTTGGGAGGAGATACTGGTGTTTGTCGGTTAGTTTCGAGTAGATGTCTGTGTGTAATTTGTTTTCCACCAGTTGGGTTGTTGTGTCCAGGAAAACATGGTTTGAGTTGGAAATTTCTGCCGTGAATTTTATTGAAGGATGGAAGTTGTTTGCCTTTCATACGAACTCATCCAGACTTTCTCTTCCATACTGCCACTTCATTTCTATATCATCGATAAAGCGTACCCACTGGTATGGTGTACGCTCAACCGATGCTAAGAGCTGACCCTCAAGTTTTCCCATGAAAATATTAGCATACGAAGGGGTCATTTTAGTACTCATTGCAGTTCCATTGATTTGTAGGTAGTTTTCTTCATTAAATTCAAAGTTGTTGAGTTTTAGGACAAGCTCCAGGAGTTGGACTAAGAAGTGTGTGGGTGGATTGTTTACAGTTCTTGTTTCCTATGCTTCGCTACATGCTTGTAACCCTTCGTTGTGCGGTATGTTGGTGTATGTGACGTCTAAGGAAGCAAGTAATGTATCTGGCAGTAATGGTTAACTATCTTTGCTTTTTTTGAGATAATCTGTCGTGTCTTGAAGATATGATGGTAATTTGTGGACATGTTGTCTCATAAAATGATCTAAATATTCTGATATCCTTTATGTAGGGTGCCCGTTGCCTGATATTATAGGTCTGCCAGGGTTTCCTTGTTTGTGAATTTTGGGTAGAAGATAAAATCTACCTGCTCTTGGGTTTTCTGGGCTTAAGTAGTTCTTCGTTTGCTGGTCTATGTGTCCGCTTTGGTACGCCTCGTCAATAACATTAGTGATGATTTTTGCATATTCCAGTGTTGGATCATGGTCTAGTTTTTGTTAGAACCTAGCGTCACTTAGTTGTCTACTTGCTTCTCTAATGTAGTCTTCCCTATTCATAACGACAATAGCGGAACCCTTATCTGCAGGCTTAATTATTATGTCTGTTCTGCTTTTCAGTGAGTGCAGGGCATCTGTTTCTTCTTTTGTCAAATTAGAATATTTGTTAGTATGGTCGATAGGTCAGGAAGTATCGTTTTCAACCGAGTTGATAAAAGCTTCCAGATTCGGAATTGAGCTTTTTGATGGGGTTCAGTTACTTTTATTTCTAAATGTGAGTTGGTCGCAGCTTTTATTTTCCTTTGATTTGTTTGTTGGTTGCAAGGCAAAATGGGCTTTGAGTCTTAGTCGGCGGATGTATTTATAGTTTTAACACATGTGGAGACAGCCATGAAGAGGTTTACAAACACAACGTTTTTGTGTCTATTTGTTTGTCGTATATATGTTTTGTATTTGCCTTTGAAAAAGATTCATTAAGATTCGAAAGCGCTTAGGCTACTTAGTTACTAGTTTCGTACTGTTCGTCGTCAGTTTATTGCATCTATCTATCTATCTATCTATCTATCTATCTATCTATCTATCTATCTATCTATCTATCTATCTATCTATCTATCTATCTATCTATCTATCTATCTATCTATCTATCTATCTATCTATCTATCTACCTACCAACTTAAGCCACTCACAGGGGTCGTCCACGTATGACGTCACGCAGTTTTTGCCATTTGTGCGCTCCCACTCCCCTCGTCACACTTCGTCACTAAAACTTAGACTCCTTCTATGTGATGTCACAAATCTCTAAACGCAGCATTTTTTTTTCACACAATTTCCATTAATACTGAATACTGAAATCTGTTACCTATGTAGACAATACAGCATGCTTTTTTTATATAGAATAGTGTTTAATAATCAGGCTTTTGCAAGGATTGTTTGGCTAGTTAAATGTCTATAAAATTATTTTAAATAATGTAATTAATCTCAAACAAAAAAAGCAAAGAAATTAAATTAAACAGATTAATCACTTAAATTTTTACTAACATCAAAGTTTCAATAAATCCACAAACATTCAAAGGGTTTAAATCTGAAGTATTTGTAAATGAAATCCTTTTTTCATAGCTACCATTATTCCAAGGCAAATTAAGATGTTCCTCCATTGAACGAACACGAAATCCAATTTCTTCTAGTTATCTTCTTTTATTGGAAGATGTATGCCCTGCAAATTAAGCTCCTCTTTATCAATCTAATCACACTTTCTTCATTCTTCGCATTATTAAGAATGACCAACATTTGTAGTTGCCTTTTACCAGCTACTCCCATTGGTCTGATGTGCTCCGATGCAACTGCTATTTATTTGTGAAGGACTGAGTGACTGCGAAGCATGACCAGAGAGCTGAAGTACACGTAGTATATCTTGCAAATTCTGTCATTCAGCACAGATTAAAGTGGAGGGCAATAAAGATCTAAGGAACTGTCCGAAATGTGTTTGCTGACCAAGGTAGAATATCTTCCGTTTTGAGACTTTGAGTTGCACCTAGGGATGGAAATTTGGGCAAGGCTCGATCTGTTGCCGGTTCTGGAACTTTAAGCCTTTCACATGTTTCAACAAGGTGTAAGAGGGGAAAGAACTCTACATTTTATGACGCTATGGTGGCGCTCACCAGTTATTATGTACGTTTGAGAGAGTGATGTATGTAAGGTGAAGTTAAATGCATTTTAAACATGCACAGTGCAGAGAATGTTGGCATACCTATATACTACTTTCATGTAATGTGGATGAAATGTGTTTGGATATTGTACTTTTGGAAATTTTAAATGATCTTGGGACACTGCTAACTAAAATGACTGCTCCCTTGTGCTCCAAAAATCGACCTAAATTTGTCTAAAGTACACTATTCTTGGCAGCTATTAAAATATGGAAAATGAATTTTGCCAAACTAGATAATACCAGCTTCTAAAAGTGCAATGACTGAATTACCAAATGCATAAAATGTAAAAAAAGTTATCGGCTCTTTTTTTACAATTTACCTCTGAAGTTCGAGAAGTGAAAATGAGCAAGTATAGCTAGCACGTTTTTGAAAGGTGCACAACTGGAGTAAGGCCAAGCTGTACATTCTCTAACCCATATTACACTCATCAATCATACATCAAAATAAAGGGCATTAAAGGTTCTTTGAACAACACCTAAGATATACAAAGTCTCTTTTAAATAACCAGTATAACTAGTGAGGCAACCCGGGGAAACTCTTTTTCTTTAAAATTTTAACCCTATGCTAAATACGAAACTGTAGAGAGCCACCTTAAAAACAAATATAAACATTTATGAAATTATTTTTCTTATTTTCATATTATTATGTATGATGTTTTGAGTAAAATGGTACATTAACAATGATTTTATTCATGAAAATAAGCTAATTTTGCTTATTTTTGCTAAAGCATACACATTTTGATATGAGGCATGTTTGGGTGAGTAGTGACCTTTATTATGGAGAAATTAGAAGTCTTAGAATATAGGAATAAAGTCAACTTAAATTGAAAAATGTTGCATTAAGAAAAAGAAATCCATAGTGAAAATGTTTTATTTCATTTATTTGCAATGAAATTAAAAAAAAAAATGATAACAAAGCAAATTTGTTTTCTTCCATATCAAAAAATTAGTTAATATTTACCCTTTGACCTTTGACCTTTATGAACCTCACCTATTATATCCCTTTTATAACTGTAAAATTTACTGTTGACATCTCAGGAATAAATATGGCTAGTTTCATGTTTCTGTCTATCAGCAAAACACTGGTTGCTATGTTGACAAAATGCAATGCGCATTTTTAAAATAGTTCACTTTTTATCATAAGGAGGGGGGGCTGTACCGGTTTAAGACTCTGACTCTAATAAATGCTGTTCTGAGGGGGGAAATACATGACAATTATTACAAAGGACTGTTTTGATGCTTGTGACTTAAATATTTCAGTCGTACAATCAAAATTAAATCATACAATAATAATACCTATATTCTCTTTATGGTGGCGCTCACCAGTTATTATGTAATTTTGAGAGAGTGATGTATGTAAGGTGAAGTTGTTTGCATTTTAAGCATGCACAGTGCAGAGAATGTTGGCATACCTATATACTACTTTCATGTAATGTGGATGAAATGTGTTTGGATATTGTACTTTTGGAAATTTTAAATGATCTTGGGACACTGCTAACTAAAATGACTGCTCCATTGTGCTCCAAAAATCAACCTAAATTTGTCTAAAGTACACTATTCTTGGCAGCTATTCAAATATGGAAAATTAATTTTGCCAAACTAGATAATACCAGCTTCTAAAAGTGCAATGACTGAATTACTAAATACATAAAATGTAAAAAAAGTTATCGGCTCTTTTTTTTTACAATTTACCTCTGAAATTCGAGAAGTGAAAATAAGCAAGTAAAGCTAGCACGTTTTTGAAAGGTGCACATCTGGAGTAAGGCCAAGCTGTATATTCTCTAACCCATATTACACCCATCAATCATACATCAAAATAAAGGGAATTAAAGGTTCTTTGAACAACACCTAAGATATACAAAGTCTCTTTTAAATAACCAGTATAACTAGTGAGGCAACCCGGGGAAACTCTTTTTCTTTAAAATTTTAACCCTATGCTAAATACGAAACTGTAGAGCGCCACCTAAAGTATGAGCACATGTCGTCATAGTTCACAATCTAAGCAAGTATATGCTTGAGCGGACATGGGTCTCACACCAGCTTGGATCTCTAAACAACATATCCTGTTCCACGAGCTCTGAATTTAATGAATCCAAATACTCAGCATTGGTTGGATAATTGTCTACAGTCAACTGTGACCATATTTCGGCCAACGTTTTGCGGGCAAAGTCAAAGTTGTTCTTCTCCAACTCAATGTCAATTCTCTTTAACTCGTTCGCCTAAATGGCTGCTATAGTTGTCATAAGGTAATAAAGGTAATATTAATCCAATCAACTCCCTGCTCACTGGCACCATCTTTCGCTCCACTCTGTTAAAAACACCTCGTCCCTGAGCATTTGCTACAACAATGACAGAGTGAAGGTCTTGTTTAAAGAAATGGTGGATGGCACTTATGACTTTTTGATATCGTGGGTTTTCATCCGGCCCATCATCAACAGTAAATACAAGATTCTGATTGACCAATTTATTAATACCAGTTCTGCTTATGGTGTCGAAGACTGTCAGACACAACAACTTTTCAAAGTCAAATCCATGTTTAAGTGCTGTTGATGCGGAGAGTTCAATGTCGGATGGGTATAAATGTTGGGCAAGAAAAGTCAACAGGGTTTCTGATTCCAAGACTATTGGAATGGATCTCAATGCCGGCATACACCGATGTTATAAGCTTGTGCCGGGCAGCAACTTCCCAGTGATGATCAGGAAGGCTTACTTTAAACTCAGCGTGCATTAGCAGTGGACTCAACTTATTTGCAGCGACCAGATCAATTGGGACGCTACATTTATCGTCCTGGCTGATGAAACAAACCTCATCCGGTTCGATCATGAAAGGCAGTTCTTCCTAATGTCTTATTGTAGCTGTGCAAAACTGGCCCTCAATATATTAATTGTGATAATCATTTTGTGCTCTAATTAACGTTTACTGGGACAGTGGTTATATGACGCTTACCTTCTGACGACGAATTTGGGTTAGTGAGTAGACTTATATTGAAGTCATCTTTTGTAAATGCTCTGTTAATTTATCTAAGATTTTTAATTACTTTTGTCTTTTTTTCATGAGAAGCTGAACCATGCATTGCGATATCTAGTATAGTTTGCAAAAGCAATTGTTGTTCCTCTTCGATGTTTGATTGACCACATCTGGCTCTGATATTCAATTTTGTGTGCAGTTCAGGATTATCTTTCAATAAAGCATTAGGTTTTGATTTTTTCAAATTCCTTTCTATCAATTTTCCTCTTTCGTTTATTTTTTTGTTTATATTTTAATACATATGCCCAGTCATAGTCATGAAGACTAACTTTATACTCAACGTGAATTAGCAGTGGACTCTACTTATTGGCAGTGAGTAGACTAATTGGGACTCGACATGTATTGTCCTGGCTGATAAAACAAACCTCATCCGGTCCGATCATGAAAGATAGATTTTCCAAATGTCTTATTGTAGCTGTGCAAAACTGGCCATCAATACGTTTGGTGTGATAATCATTTTGGGCTCTAATTAACTTTACTGGGACAGTGGTTACATGACACTTACCTTCTGACGACGAACTACGCTTAGGAAGTATATGAAGATATAGTGCACTTAGACTTATATTGAAATCATCTTTTTAAATGCTCTGTTAATTTATATAAGGTTTTTAATTACTTTTGAAGAGTTCGAACTGTCTTTATTCATGAGAAGCTGAACCATGCATTGCGATATCCAGTATAGTTTGCAAAAGCAATGGTTATTCCTCTTCGATTTTTGATTGATCGCATCTGGCCCTGATATTCAGTTTTGTGCGCAGTTCAAGATTATCTTCAAATAAAGCATTCGGTTTTGATTTTTTCAAATCCCTTGCTATCAGTATTTTTCTTTAGGTTCTTTTCCATCTCATTTTTGTTCATCTTTAACTCTAAGGTATGCTCATTTGAAAATAGTCCTTGTTTCTGCCGATTATACAAACCAACTAGGTCAGAATTTATTACATCAATTTGGGACTTCAAATGTAATTGAACAGTAGCATTTCTCGGAATAGAAACATAGCTTGAAGAAGGCAATGTTTCAGAAGTAATGATATTCAAGACATCAGTTGGTTGCTCTCTAAATTATCTTCAGTAAAAACCTTTTTGAAACTGATGGTGCTTGTTTTGTCCAAAATTAAGAAGTGATACGTCTTACCTATTGCTTTGAATTGCGGAAAAGTCATTAAAATTAAAGCTAATGTAACACTGAACATCTTACGTTGTATGGTTTCGATAGCGTAAATTTTACTAGTGCCACATGCTGGCTTAATCCTTAAAGTCCTTTTCTTCCCTCATCCTGTCTTTTTTAGACTGCCTATTTAATGTCATCAAGCTTCAAAGGCTCTTTGTTCTATTAGGACCGTTTAAAATCTAGCACTTCAGTTGTGTCAAGAAAACGGAGTTGTCTTTTTTTCACAGAAAAATATTACAAGATTTAACGTTCACTACCGACCGATTACCACCTTTCAACTTGCTAAACTCGTATGTCTGTGATATCGTCGGACGGTCATGATGGTGATAACTTGTTAGCCTATTGTTTTACTTTTCTAAAATCTAACTTGAATCTCTTGTAGGTCAGCAGTTATTTAGTCTGCATTTTATTTTTAAGGTGTGTATTACGCTATATGAGAAATAGGTCGCAAATCCTTTTACCCTGATACAATTTGTTTTTATAAAGAAGCGATCCAGACTCATATTTATTATGACGTCACATTTATTCAACACCCCCTACCTTTCTATTCAAACTTCGTCACTGCGTGACGTCATATATGAAAGACCCCATATTGGTTTTATTTGATTTCTGGTCAAGGTAATTACACACCCCAGTAATCGCGATACTGTAGGCCGAAGAGTTTATGTGGCGAGCTATGACATCGATCAGTTAGTTAACGTCGTTAGCATTTGGTGGTAACTTTGTCAAAGGCAATTAGTCTTAAAAGAAGAAAAGCAACACTCTTTTGGCTAGCTACAGAAGTCAAGAGTTTACGCTGAAAGACGTCGATCGATCTCCCTTTGTCTGCCAACGATGTTTGTCCTGTAAACTGTACTGCAGCAATATTACTAATGCGGAGACTTTGGTTACTTTTTTATAATCAACCTGTTTAAGCTGAAAAACTGGCAAAATGCATGACAGTTCATAGTTATCGGACAATGCTTTTTGTCTGGCGGGAATACGGGAACATATCATTTACGAGAGGATACCATATTACCTTATACAATTTAATTCGCTTATCAAATTGCATCAGTGCTTCAAATTAATGAATCTTTCTTGGCACATAATAACAACTGTAACTATGATAAGATAGACCAAGTTAAAGGAATATCGATTGAAACAATTGTGAAATACCTAACCAACACCAGTTTGATTGATTGGTAGATTAATTCATTGATTGATTGATTTAGCAGTTCATTGATTGATAGCATTTGCCTTCAAACATCTGATTTCTTTTTAACTCTTTTTCCTCTACAGGGAAATGGTTAACAAGGACAAGGAGTAAGTACCTGTTGTATATTCAGATTATCATTTTACTTCGACACTTTATGAACTCTTAATTGTCTAAATTCCATTAATAATCCTTGTTGGTTTTAAAAGCCCGATAACCCTCTCTAAGCAAGAAGCTGATAATCCCTTTTATTCGTTCAGAAGTTGGATGTAGATGTAAAAACTTGTTCTCTATCGTCATCTGATTACCCCCTAAAGGACCACTTATCTGTGTGAATAGGCTATTGAGGAAAAATCAGTAGTCTAATATTAGGTCCACAATGAGATTGATCAGTATATATTTTCTAATTACGTCTCGTTTTATAAAGATTCCTCCTACTCCTTACTCGCAAATTGGTGGGTGAATTGCTTTTAATGCACTGGGGAGTCTTGGAAGGGATTTACCTTTGCAGGCCCAAATTTGAAGGAGTTATTGCACTTGTATTATCAGTTGTAAATATACACTTCAGCAGATCTTTGTAAACAGCATAGTTCAGGAGACATTAAACATTTTCTGATGCAATTGGGTATCTACATAGTCTCGTAAACCAGACCAAATGTAGCTGTAGTGATATAACTTGACAAGAAATATTGATATCATCATACAGAATGTTGCTTTTTACCAGAAAAAAAGTGCGCAAATCATTCAGTATATTCTGATACAGTCTAAAAGGAAAACTATTGTCTTATAGACATGTATGTGCCTTTATGGTTTATCAATCGTCAACTCCACTTTGCATAGAGTTATGGCCCATGACAATTAAACCCGTATGTTCACATGTAATGTTGCTCATAACCAGCACAGATGGCGATCTATTCAGCATATTCTCATGTAATCTAGTATAAATATTTTGATTAGACACATGAGTTTCTATCATTTTTTAGTTTCGTTAAGTGCGTTTTGGGGTATAGTTATGCCTATTGACATTAAATTTCATATCTTCACCTGGATGTTGCACGCAGCGTGCAAAGCTCATGAACCAGTCAACAGAATCTATTGCGATTCGGCATGATATATTTGTGTTTTTATATATTTTATTATATTCATACATGTAACGAGAATACCTTCAATACATTCTGCTGCATTTTGGGACCACACATTTCTTCTAAATCAATATTTGTTCTTTGTGGGTTATGTCTCGTCAAGCTACTTAGCATAAAGTAATGGCCCTTGAAAATTATGTTTATCTTGTTCCATTGTATGTTGTTTGTAATCAGCACAGCTCTAGAACCAGTCAACATATTCTGATGTCATTTGGAAGGAGGCTTGTTTTATAGCTCTGGTTGACCAATTCACAAAATCAAAAATTACCACAACAAAAGATCCTTTACTATCCACTGTATTTCAAAATAAATTATTATTCACCACATTGATTTCCTAGAGGTGGCGTATATTTAAATACAAGGAAACACATTAAGTTCAATTTTTTATTTTTTAATTAATCTTTTACTTCAAAGGATGTACTGATCAATATAAACTATGAGATTTCAAATGTCACTCGATTTTTTATCTTTCAGATTGAACGAAGATAAATTTGTGTAAGTCAAAACGGTATTATCTTTTTCACAATCTCTTATTCCTTCATATAGTTGGAAGTCAGAAGACCACACATATATCTTTACACCCTTCAAAACGTTTATTATTCTGTTAAGTCCATCTGTCAGAAAAAGTAAGCCCTGGTTTTTTACGTTCTTCAAAAGACATAGGAAACTTAGATGTAAATAATTCAGTATTATACAGTGTGCCTTTTTTAATGAACATTCCTAAGGCACTTTGTGTTTCTATTACCCGACTTGACATAATAGAGACATAAAGTAATAAATTTGTTAATTTGATCTTTAGTCAATAAAATTTAATTTGTATTGCATAGTCTTATATATATATATATATATATATATATATATATATATATATATATATATATATATATATATATATATATATATATATATATATATATATATGTATGTATATATATATATATATATATATATATATATATATATATATATATATATATATATATATATATATATATATATATATATATCTTGAATATACGAAATTCCCCGATTAATCTTGTTGCGAATTAAGTGATATTAGAAACATATTTTTGTTGTATATGACAGAACAGTTTATGAATAATATTCTTTAACAAACGAGTATGTATTTATTACATCATAATTTTAAATATTGCAATCACAAGTATATTAACCACATGTTTGACACGAGTCACTCACGCTGACTTAGTGGCCAAATGAAATGTTGTGAAAGATATATTCGAACCAAATCTAGATTTTTGGAAACATGTTTGGAAAAATGCCACCCTTCAGTTATTTGCTAACATAACTTAATGTATCTAGAGCACTCATTCCTTTGTAAACCTCTCATAAATATCTTGCTAGGATATTTGCATCCCACTCAAAGTTTCCCTGCCTATTATACCAATAGTGTATCTAGTAAATTGTAGGCTTCATTGTCAATGCTCTCTATTTTTATCAACGATCTATGTAATGTCATCACAGTGTCATTCTAAATCAACGATCTATGTAATGTCATCACAGTGTCATTTTAAAATCAACGATCTATGTAATGTCATCACAGTATCATTTAAAATCAACGATCTATGTAATTACATCACAGTGTCATTTAAAAGGTGTCCGTAACAGTGTAATAATAATAATCCCATTTAAATTAATGTTTGTTTTTTAACATTGATTGATTGATTTATATTTTTTACGGCGTACCAGCACTATGAGGCTATTTAGCGCCAAACATAATGTTATATCCATTTACATTTAAAACTGGTAAAATAATTGTATCGACCAGCGATTGGAGACCAAACAGTTAAAGGTAATGCGATAAAAATGGTAATGATGGTAAATAATTAAAAGTTTCTCGATCAACGGGGAGTGCAAATGTATGATAACGAAAACATAAGATTGGCAATTAAAATATATCGACTGCTTAAATATAACACAGAACTGAACAAGGTGATAAAATATAAGCTATAACTTATAATAAATGTTTGCTTCCTTAAGGAAATCTATAATGTTGGTAATGTTAACTGTATCAAAGAGCTCCGTCATGTCTTGCACAACGTAGTAATGATTAAGCGTAGGTTGAAGATCAAAGCATTCCAGCATAAAGTACTTAACGGTGAATGGTTCATTACAAGCTATGCACTCTGGTGGGTCTTCTCCTTTTAATATGTAGGAGTGTGTTAAATGAGTATGACCGAGTCGACTTCTTGCAATGACTACCTCCTCTCTACGGACGGATCTGCAGGAAGGGGTCCATTCTCCTAAGGTTGGCTTGATGGCATGAAGTTTGTTATTCACGGCATTATTCCATGATGCCTGCCATTTCTGATGTAAACAGTCTTTGACACAACGTTTAAAATCAGTATAGGGTGCTTTAAAATCAGTTGGTTCTAGTAATAGGGCCACTTTAGCAGCACGGTCTGCTTTATCATTACCTTTAATTCCTACATGGCTGGGTAACCAACAGTATACTATATTGTGGGAGGTACTCAGCTCAGTATGCTTAAGGAGAATGTTTGCTAATAATGGATTCTCCAGTTTTCTATTATGTAGTGACTGAAGTACTGATAGTGAGTCGGAGAATATTATGCTATTTGAAATACGCTTGCTTGCAATGTATTGCAAAGCAAGGTCTATTGCTCTAATTTCGGCTGAAAAAAATTGACGTACCATTTGGCAAGCGAACTTTGGTTGTGTGTTTTCCACTTGCGAAGGCAGCAGCAGTCTTTTCCTCATCTTTTGATCCATCGGTATATATTTTTATATACCTTTCAAATTGTGAGAGGAGTTCATGGTAAGAGTTGTGGAAAATGGAAGGGTTTGTCTCCGATTTTTTTTCCATCATGTAACGTAACAATTACCTTTGGTTGCTGAAGTAGCCATAGGGGTGTTTCGGAGATGTTGGCTTTCAGAATTTTTGAAAAATCAATTTGGGTACTTTCGAGAAATTGTGATATTCTAATGCCAAATGTAGGTATGACATTTGGTTTATTGTTATATAAGGATTTATATTTTGGTTCATAAACTGCCGAAAAAGCTGGGTTCAGAGGGCTGGATCTTAATTTGATAGTATATTGTGCGGAAAGCATTTCTCTACGTTGTGATAAGGATGGCTCATCCGCTTCGACGATGAGGCTTTCACACGGAGATGTTTTAAATGATCCCAGGGCAAGTCTTATTCCCTGATGATGGACTGGGTCAAGCATCTATAAATAGGATTTCCTTGCTGAACCATAAACAACGCAACCATAGTCTAATTTGGAGCGGATAAACGTTCTGTATAAATTGAGTATGACTCTCCTATCAGCACCTCAGTGAGTGTGCGCTATTACTTTAAGTAAATTAAGAGAGTTCAAACATTTGGGTTTCAAATATTTCAGATGTGGAATAAAAGTCAGTTTTCTATCGAAGATAATGCCTAAAAATTTTGTTTTCTCAACAACTGGAATAGGTGTTCCTTCCAGCGTGAGATTAGGTCCATCGTGATGTCTTCGTAACTGACAGAAATGCATACAGTTTTTGATTTCGAGAATTTGTTTTTTTAACAATAGTTGACAACGTGTACAACAATTTACATATTTTTGGGGGTAGGAACCACAATTGTTTTTGAGTTATTTTATTTTATTTTATCAATTTGTAATGAATTTATTTCAAATAATATAATCGATATAATATGCTGTTGTTTCTTTTTTTCTGAAATCAAAGCATAATTTTACCATCTATTGACTGACGATAAGAGATTAAATTGCTGGTCCTATAAGATTGCATGTATGAATACAATATCATTAATTAGGCCTATTAGAGTGATGTTGATTCAAACTCTAAGAGCTGCATTCCAAAACTATTGTTGGAATTCAAAGGAAATTTAATGTGCAGCTTTAAATTGTTGAATTCTTGCTTTATTTTTATTTCAAGCTTTTTTTTACCAAATAGTGTATAGTTTTTGTGCATTATTTTCTGTTATTCAGCTTAAGACCCTGCTGTGAAAACTAAAGCAAGGGAACCTTTTCTATTTTTTTACAACTACAATGCCGATCAAATTGTATCAAAACTTTGCATCATAATTTCCATTTTAATTACATCGAGAAATTTTCTTAAAAATCCTATTCGAAGGCATCTCCTTTATTCGTTCTATATAATATACATTTCAGACAATTGCAGGTGGAAAGGTAACTCTCTCTCTCTCTCTCTCTCTCTCTCTCTCTCTCTCTCTCTCTCTCTCTCTCTCTCTCTCTCTCTCTCTCTCTCTCTCTCTCTCTCTCTCATGCGTATACAGCAATATTTTTTTGTAGTTTACAACCGCTCATTAATATTTTCTCCGCGAAAGAAATATATTCATAATCAGATTGTGTGCATTACGAAAGTCAGGTGAATACCACTGTCATGTTATTAATGCTGTTCAAAATAAAATTTATTACATCGTAGATTATTTTTTATAAATTGAACTTGAAAACTCTCAAATTATTTTTAGAAACCTAGAAAGACATTCTTCCATGCAAAATTAATTTACGTGTTTATCGCCATACATGCGTAAGCTGGGCAAAACTGGGCGTCAGTGGTGAATATGTTACCCTTTTCTTTATCGATTTACTTAAATATTCTCAAACAGATGGCTGAACCTAAAATTTAAATTTTCATTCTGCAGGGGAAAACAAGAAAACAAAAGGTGAGAAATTCTTTCCTTTTATCGTGTATTTATATTTATCAAGCCTTTTATTTCTGTTTCATAAACGTTACTTATTATCTTTGCTTAAAAATGTAGTCATAATCTCATTGTTCGAAGCGAGGTACGTTCTAAGAGTGAACAGAATTTGTAATACAATAACTAACAGAACAATAAATCGATATCATCTAATATTATTAGACATTTTATTGCAGAAATTGCGTACTTTGAATTCAAACGTATCGTTATCGAATATCTAAGTGATTTATTATAGTGTCCTGTATTCTCATCTTGACATGGACTTAAGTTGTCTGCAAATATCAGCTTGAGTTAATGATATATTAGGCATGATTCATTGCAGATTTACCAGATGGTTCAGAGAGAAATACGAGTGAGTATCATCTCTCTCTTTCACACACACACACACACACACACACACACACAGACACACACACGAGCGCGACACAGATAGAAGCATATTATACTCGCTTAATTACTTTTTTACGTGACATCGCCATAATATCAATGAGTCAATTTGAGTCAATGGCTCAATCCTTGTTACTTTCGCCTTTTTCAATATGGTTGTTTCATATCTTTCGTATATGTCTGTCTATTTTTCTGTCCAGTATGCTTATCGATGTTGAATTTAATTTTGCTAACACAATACAATTTTATCTAACTTAATTCTCTTCAACGGTTTCGTGTTTTTAGAACCACCGATCAGGACAAAATGTAAGTGTATTTTTTATTGCAGAAGTCAATCTCCTTATTAATTTTCCATTTTAACGTGATCGACTGGAAGTTTTACTTTTGTTCTATATAGTTCACTGTAACTTTCCGTGTTATGAGCTTTGTGTAGTTCTTTCTCTGTGTTTTAAACGGAAATATAGCGATAATTGTAGGTTGGACCCCTCAGGAGTAGTTGCTATTTGTGAACATAAGCAAGAACGTAGCTATTTGTGAACCTAAGCAAGAACGTAGTCAGCTATTTGTGAACCTAAGCAAGAACGTAGTCAGCTATTTGTGAACCTAAGCAAGAACGTAGTCAGCTATTTGTGAACCTAAGCAAGAACGTAGTCAGCTATTTGTGAACCTAAGCAAGAACGTAGTCAGCTATTTTGAACCTAAGCAAAAACGTAGTCAGCTATTTGTGAACCTAAGCAAAAACGTAGTCAGCTATTTGTGAACCTAAGCAAGAACGTAATCAGCTATTTGTGAACCTAAGCAAGAACGTAGTCAGCTATTTGTGAAACATTCTGGGAGAAACGAAGTATTGTGTCACATGGTTTGTCGGACCCTTTGAGCATACTGCATACAGCGTACATGATTATTAATATTTAATACCGTGCAGTGTCCTTAAGCTTTGCTTTCAACTGGACTTGATTCTTGAGACGTAATACTTACAGATTTGACTTGACCTGTCACGACGCCCCGTAATTCATATAATAATACAAAATGGTTGTTCTATTATACACTCTTTGGATACGGTGACCAAAAGCTTGTAATGGACAAACAACAGCCACAGTACTGTCGTTTTGGACAGATATCTGATATAAAGGGTTAAACATGTATGTGAAACAAAGAAAAACGCGTTACAAAATGTCCTACGGCAAGTTTCATGTATATAGAGATTCCAGCTAAGATAAGTTTAGTTAGTGTTAGGAACGGCCCTATCAATAAACATAAAATGTATTCACTTGCAGCTGGTCTATTTGAAGAACGTCGCTAACATAGAAATTTGTCTTGAGATCTTTATGAATGGGTAGTTGCAGAATAATCATATTTGAGTTCGATACCTTTTAAAGACCGAATCAGGTCCCACTTTCACGAAACATCTCCAAATCTCTTCCTCAAAGTTTTGGAGATAATTCTTTTTGCTTATTGAGTAGAAATTGTCTTTCAGACAGAATTCAACAGACATCGTTAAATAAAATACAGTATTAAAACATGAACTCTTTGTGCATTATCTTCAACCCTTGTCATCGAAACTGAAACGATTTGCATGTGTTAAACGTTTGATTTTGTACCATTTCCACTATCCCATCCTGTAGCAAATATAATTATTATTATTATTATTATTATTATTATTATTATTATTATTATTATTATTATTATTATTATTATTATTATTATTATTATTATTATTATTATTGCCTGAAATATCAGAAGCATAATTCCGTAAACAACGAGGAGTCTTAAGAATGCTGGTGTTAAACCGTGACGGACATAAAAGTTCCACAAATTCTCGAGTTTCAAGTTCGAATATGTTGTTGTTGTTGGGCTTAACCCCATTTTTCAGCACACGATAGGCTATTCATGGCGGCCAGTATTAATGGTGGAGGAAGAAACCGGGAAAGCACCGGAAAGAACCACAGACCCACGAGAAGCTACTGGCAAGCTTTCTCACATATCCACATTCGCCGAATCCTAGACTCGAACTCACGCAGCCAGAGATGAGATGGCAGTGATCCGTAACATAGAGCTTTAGACCACTCGGCCACTCGACTGGTTAAACCGTGACGGACATAAAAATTCGACGAGTTCTCGAGTTTCAAGTTCGAATATATTGTCAGCGTAAGGTTGACGTTAGGAATGTGGATTTCCTACGTTATAATGTGCTTTTGTTTTAATATAAAATTAAACATAAACGTTATATCTATGTTGTAAAGAACTATGATCTCAGTAAAATAATATTTTGGTTGAATGATACGGCAGTCTATAGCTAATTTACTGTTATTTTCATATATTTAACAAACGTTTGCATTGTAGTTATAATGGTGACTGCAATGTATCCCTATTCATAAAATATTTATACAGTCAATTGTAACTTCGTCCACCAATTTGATTATGTAAAGACTTTGTACAATCACGTTGTTAGATTGCACTAGACACATTGAAGTATTTCGATAAATAAACAAACTGCGTTTTTCGTTAACATATATACAAGAAAAATGACCATCAATAAACTCACAAAATTTGCTACATATGTATAATATATCAATACATTTTTAATATGATTAATTAATGAAATGTTCCTATAATTACATTTTCAACCAGTCTGTTTGAAGAAATAAGGTACTCTCTCTCTCTCTCTCTCTCTCTCTCTCTCTCTCTCTCTCTCTCTCTCTCTCTCTCTCTCTCTCTCTCTCTCTCTCTCTCTCTCTCTAAGATATTACAGAATTCAGAACAATCCGTTGATAGTTGCATGGGGTAACTCATTTATACGAAATGTATTATGAAGATTCTTCGAAAAAAATCCTAATGGTAATCTATCTAAATCACCTTCATATTAACTTTTTTATCACTATAATAAATTGAGTCATAAGGCATACATGGAATGCATTGACTTGAATGTGGGTCATTTTATAATATATTTTGCAATTATTTATTATTATTATTATTATTATTATTATTATTATTATTATTATTATTATTATTATTATTATTATTATTATTATTATGATTATTATTATTGCAGAGATTGGTTCGCAAAAGCTAGGTAAGACCGTATTTTCAACATGACTGAAATCACATCTGCAACATATGTGTTTGTTAATTTATGTGTATTTGCATGTGTTTTATATATATTTTGAAGAAGGAACTAATATACGTGGTGTTTATGAGGTAAGTTTTAATCTCTCTCTCTCTCTCTCTCTCTCTCTCTCTCTCTCTCTCTCTCTCTCTCTCTCTCTCTCTCTCTCTCTCTCTCTCTCTCTCTCTCTCTCTCTCTCTCTCTCTCTCTCCTATTGCCGAGTATTACCAAAGACATACCAAAATAGTACTAACAGTTTCCTCGCTTGGTGATCAGTATTAAGACGTTAGTGTTAGGACTTGTCGGCCTGGTGTCAGGATAATGTGACTGGTTGAGACATCATGCTACATGTATGCGGCCTGATGTCCCACTCGTGGTATTATATATTGTTTATATATATATATATATATATATATATATATATATATATATATATATATATATATATATATATATATATATATATATATATATATATATATATATATATATATATATAATACCACGACAAAGTAGCATATAATGGGTTAACGTGAA
This sequence comes from Potamilus streckersoni, assembly GCA_016746295.1. Taxonomy (NCBI): domain Eukaryota; kingdom Metazoa; phylum Mollusca; class Bivalvia; order Unionida; family Unionidae; genus Potamilus; species Potamilus streckersoni. Next base: position 462,726 of record JAEAOA010001733.1, on the reverse strand, counting down.
GATTTATAGGTCAACCTAAACGAAAAGAGAAGCAAAAGTAACGATTAAATGGTTATTAAAATAAACACAACTTTTTTCTTTTTCATTCTCCCTTTCGTGTATTTCGTAGCGTCTTAAAAATACGCGCTGCGAAGAAAGTATAGACAGTAAATTAATTCAGCCTATGAGAAATCTTTTACGATATCATCAAGTATGGGTTTCAGTACTCTATTTGTAAAATGACCATATTTACTGACGAAAAATAGTGTTATGTTTAAAGTCTACAAATGCAAATCCATATCTCTTCCAGAATTTTTTTTTGACAGGCAAATGCCATTTCCTTTATGCATAACTACGGTGATAATTTCCAATAAGACAAAGATATTGAAAACACTCTGGAATCTTTTAAAAGAACAGTCCTGGACATTCGTCCAACAAACATATGGTTTATATGTGGAAGACCTGCATGAACATGAGTCCAACAGTTGATTTCAAAACTATTGCCATGGAGACAAAATCAAAAAAGTACTATCATAATAAAAAAAGTCTTCTGTTTGATACTTTTGTCAATATTTTTTCAATACATTCATTGCCCTGAATATATTTGGTTGTAGGCATACTATATCAGTTTGATTCTATGGATCCTAAATTTATTTGAATCTAGGGATCCTGAATCTATTTGGTTGTAAGGATCCTGAATCTATTTGGGTCTAAGGGATCCTGAATCTATCTGGGTCATGGGATCATGAATTTATTTGAATTTAGCACTGTGAATCTATTTGTGTATACGGATCCATAATCTCTTGAGGTATATAGACAGGGAATGTATTTATGTGTAGGGATCCTGAATCTATTTGAGTGTATGGATCCTGAATCGATTTGGTTCTAGGGTTCCTTAATGTATTTGGGTCTAAGGATCCTGAATCTATTTTGGTCTAAAGATCCTGAATTTATTTGGTTGTAGCGATCCAGGATATATTTTGGTCATAGGATCCTAAATTCATTTGGTTCTAGGGATCCTACATCTATTGTGGCCTAGATATCACGAATCGATATTGCTCTAGAGATCCTGAATCAATTTAGTTGTAAGGATCCTGATTTTGTTTTGCATCTAGGGATTCAAAATCTACTTGGGATTGTGGGATCCTGAATCTATTTGGTTGTGGGGTTCCTGAATCTGCTGGGGTCTATGCATACTGAATCTGATGTTTGTCATTCAGTCTCAAAGACTACCAAAACTTCAGAACCGGGCTGATCTTTGAGTGTGCAGATAGCTTGTGAGGCCAATCTGCGCCCTGGATCTGGGTATCCTGAATATGTGTGGATCTAGGGATCCTCAATCTATTTGGTTGTAGGAATGCTCGGTCTATTTGGGTCTATGTTTCCTGAATCGGCTTTGGTCTAGGTATGCTGAATGTATTTGTGTGTAGGGATCCTGAATCTGTTTTGATTTAGGAATCCTTAATCTCTTTGGCTGTAGTGATCCTGAATCTATTTCGGTTTAGGGATAATGAATATACTTGCATAGGGATTCCGAGTCTGTTTAGGTTTAGATATTTTAATATATTTTGGTCTAGGGATGATGAATCTATTGAAGTCTAGGGATCTTGAATCAACTTTGTTCTATCGATCCTGAGTTGATTTGGTTATAGGGATCCTGGATCTATTTATTTCTTGGGATTATGAAATTTACTTGGTTGTAGGAATAATGGATCTCTTTGGTTCTATACATCCTGAATCTGTTGGGTTTAAGGATCCTGAATCTATATGTAGGGTCGTGAACTTTTTTGGATATAGGGATCCTGAATTCTATTTTGTTTAATGGATCATGAATCTATTCAGTTTTAGGGATCCTGAAAAAATTTGATCTTGGGATCCTGAATCTATTTGGATCATGGAATCAAGATTTTTTTATTTAGAGATCCTTAATATGTTAGTTTGGAAGGATACTAAATCTATTTTAGTGTAGGGACTCTGAATCTATATGTTGCAGTGATCCATAATCCATTTGTGTCAATGGATCTGAATACATTTTGGTGTGTAGTGATCACTGAGTAGCTTCTCATGGTCTATGAGGCTTAACAATAAATAAGCTTTATGTTTCAAATCAAGGCTATGCACCTGAATTCTAGAATACAGCTTTACAAATTTTCAACACCTGTAAGTTTCTCTGCAATAAAATAAACGGTAAACTGACTTCTATCTAGCTTTTAGCATTTTAGCATGCATATTTCGCTCATATGACATAGATTGTTTCTCATCCAATGTGTTGCAGAAACTTTATATCATAATGCACGTGTATTTTCAGATCTATTCTTGATGCGAGATTTATCAGGTAAGTTTCTGTTCCATGATATGCTGTGTATGCGTGTGTGTGTGTGTGTGTGTGTGTGTGTGTGTGTGTGAGAGAGAGAGAGAGAGAGAGAGAGAGATGGTCGCAACGTTAATTCTCCTTTTTGATACGAGAAATATTTGATAAAATAATTAGCAATGTCAATAAAAACACGATATTGTAAATTACGTTCTATTGAGTGAAATAATAGTTTGTTGTAAAAATGGCAACCCTTTTAAAGTAACATGTATTTATCATCATATAAAAGGGATGGGCTTGTAGGGGTACCAGTTTTCGTAATGCTAACTCGTCAATGAATTTTACCGGATATCATTATTGATGATATTTATTTATTTTAGGACTCAAATTAAAGATGTCATACGGTGAGTAGTACCTTGGAATAACGTTATAGGTATCTTCGCATTGGTATTATATATGTTTTGAGAACGGTGTTTCAACTATAAGATCGCTCGACTCCGACTTCATCGTAACTGCAATTTACACCAAATTCAGTCTTTATTAGGGCAAAAGCTTCCATTGAAAATAGAGTGCATTCCTAGTATATACTCAAAATAGATGAGAACTTTGAAAGCTTAAACATTTGACCATTTTATGTTTCATTTAGTGGAAATCATGACGATGCCAATGTAATTGGAGTTTTCTCTGACATTTTCCACTACGTTTTAGAAGTTTCCACAATTATTTTTCCCTGGACCGTCAAAAAATCATTTTTAATCGAAAACAGAAATCACAAAAACTACTGAATATCAACATAAGGTATCCGCTTTGAAAAGGGAATATTAAACTTAAGCAGCATTGTATCGAACACTAATTAACTATTATCGATATATACAATTGTGGATTTTATTATTTAGCAAAGAAGGAAACTAGGAAATGTACTCCAACCTCCAGTCCCAACATAAATGTCAAAACAGGATAAATGGGGTGGGAAAGGTCAGAAGAAATTTGGACCTGTGTCGGAGATGCTCCAAAAACCAAGATATATGAATTAGCTCAACGTCTTGATATTATGTTATTACAACAGAAAAATACGTTGTCACCTTTTCCCTTCCCCTACCTGTTTTTAATCCTTTCGTAAATTTTAATATGCAGGACATAACACTTTTCGTCCATTTTTTCCTACATTATTTCATTTCCTAACACATTTATACTGTTTTGCTATTTTTCGCTGGCTAGATTGTTTTGGAAACCGAACACTGTTTAGGCGCACAGGATCTAATTCTACTATGACTATAATGTGCTGGACTCGCCGTATTTGATATTGCTTCAAGTCTTATCTGAAAAACAGTGTAATTCGCATTCATTGGTACAATACCCAGTATTAAACGTTGTGATATATTGATTTGGTGCATATTATAATACTAGATGGCTGTCACGTTTTTTTTTTTTAAAATAGAAATTCGGTAGAATCGTGTATTGTATTTATTATGTTATTTCTATTTCTTTTTATGATACTTTGTAATATTTTAAGAATACACTTCATTTTAGATTTTAGGTTATTTCGAAACATTCTCCAAAACATATATATTGCTTATGATAACACGTTAGGTGTTCTCGTGTAACAGGCTTATATATATATATATATATATATATATATATATATATATATATATATATATATATATATATATATATATATATATATTACTTAACGCAATTTAAAATTTTCAGTGAAATCGTCATGCATGATGACCCTAGAATCATAGCACGAGTTCAGAGTTCAATGGACAAGACACTAGACTGCATCAAAGCGGAACCATTCTCCAACCGGGATCGGACCGAATTGCTATTGGGCAAGACAACCTCATCATTGACTGGAATGCAATACATTAGCGACATCTACCGGATTAATGGTGGTTTCAATTTCACCGTTCCTTGCTGTGTGAACATTCAACTGAAAATGAAATATAATGAGAAAATTAGAGATTTGAAGGCAGTGGTAAGAGACAATGACAAATGGACCGAAATTCCTGCGAATCTGGAGGTAATTATTCATGCCATTGACCCTCCAGTAGGAGATTTTTCTCTATTCATTGTTCATTAGTATATTCCTTTTTATACTTTTAGAACGGTTTCAAATAAAACTACATAATCTCATTGATAATAACATTAGGTATAAGTTCTAAATTGGAGGAAAAATATTCAGTCCATATTTTATAATATATTGATGATCTCTACTCTATAATTCAACTGAACTGTGATATGCGCTGTTAATTATATCTTTTCAAAAATCACTGCCGACCTGTGATTGGTAAGTTCTTAACTGTGGCAAGAGAAGAAGTTGGAGTGGAAGTAAGATCAGTTAAGGGTAAACTAGCAGTTCATTCGTCTCGGTTACAAGATGCGTGGTGATTTAAAACGTTTAAAGTCGTACAATCTCTGCAAAATAACTTTAACATCGTACAGAATATACCCTACCATCAGACATCATCGAAAGCATATAGCTTGAACATATTTTATATGAGAGAAAATAGAAGATTATAACTAGGCAAAATGTCAGCGCGCTGTATCGAAATATAAAAAATTTTTATTAAACATAAATTAATATATGCAAATCGTCTGTCTTATTAACTCAGACTTTTCTTTCCCACCAACCTTTGGTTATACAAGCGTAAAATTCAGCAGCAAGGAACATGTGATTTTACTGCAACATCACAAACTTTCATATAAATGTATATTGTCAATATTTTGCTATACCTGTCAAAGATGAAAAGATCTTAGTTATTGTCTGTCTTCCATCTGTTCGTTAGTGCAAGCTTTTATTTCTACTGCATCTATGTTGCTTAGAAGATTAATACACACACGCACGCACACATGCACACATATGCAAGATAGCGCGACCCACCGGCCATTATTAAAATTTGCATTCACCAGTTCTCAACAATATATATATATATATATATATATATATATATATATATATATATATATATATATATATATATATATATATATATATATATATATATATATATATATATATATATATATAATTTGGATTCCGAAAAGAAATTGAAATATATCAATATTGGGTTTTGGGTTTTATTTTTACCCTTTTACATTATGTTTACCACTTCTATCCATCTGATAAAATTTTTCTTCTAAGAAATAATAAACATAATGGAAGAAGGAAGGAAGGAAGGAAGGAATAATAAAGAAAGATGACGTTTAGTAACTATGTTGACATTTAAGCATTGCAACCTTTAGGAAAATCACAGACATGTAAAGACTGGTGGCAAATGAGTACATACAGCATGTAGGAACTTCACATCCTACAAGCTAAGAACTTCATCAAGCAATACCTTACTCATACAAAAACGTTTTTATTGACAGAATGAATACGCCGTTTTTGGACTCCGAAGCATGGACTGCGTGTATGTTATCACCGTTCCCAAAGCAACGGAGACAGAAGTAACAGAAAATGGTTACGAGTATTCGTCTGATGCAGACAAGAGAATCTGTCTCAGGGTCCCTGCAAAGGCCGTAGATCAACCCACTGCCATATCAATTAAAGTTAGAATCTCTCTCTCTCTCTCTCTCTCTCTCTCTCTCTCTCTCTCTCTCTCTCTCTCTCTCTCTCTCTCTCTCTCTCTCTCTCTCTCTCTCTCTCTCTCTCTCTTTCTCTCTCTCTCTCTCTCTCTCTCTCGAACTGTTTTTGGTCTCTTAAGTAGGCAAAATGTGAAGTGTACTATGAATTTCACTGGTAAGACACTTGTTTTACAGCTGGATGGAAAACAATTCGAGTCTAAAAGTCTTCGTATAAAACTGTCAAATATTTTCGTTATCATATAGTCGCTACCCCCAACATTCGTACCTGAATATATTATATGTATAAAATAATTATTATGATATAAATTTATAAAGGACTGACACTTGTGCCATGGGAAGGATTAATTTTATTGCGTGTTTAGATAACTACTTTAAATTTGTTTCTTTCCCTGTGATTTAATATTGCCTTACAACAAGAAATGATTGCATTGACGGAATCACTAACGCCAAATAGTTACACTATATGCATCTAGAACGTGCTATCGGTTATATTTTTATAAGGTTCTTCTCCCAGATGACGAGGTAGCGAAAAAGGTTCAAAACTTCAGGGATAAATATAATATCATATCCATTTCCCCTTGCTTGTGTGTGGAATACAAGGAGCCGGAGAAGCTTATCAAACGGGTCACGGTGAGTCTTCCCCTTAACCAGCCACCCAACAGTCAGGATTACAAGACGACTCTCCTAACACTGGACGAAGACTCTGTATCACAAGTGAAAACCACAGTACGAGTCAGCGAAAATAGCGTCGTCTCGTCAGACGTTCCGTCACCGAAGAAGTAAGTTCCACCTTTCTAGTCTTGATTTGCTTTTTATTTATATTTATGGTAAAATCAATTCTGTCAAACCTACACAATGGATGTGGATGCGAAACAGCCCAAGAGGCGCGACACAAGCGCCTAATTAATCTAAATACTACGCATTCATATTTTCATAATTAATAATTGCTTGTTTACAAATACGACTAGATGTATCATTTTACCATTTGTCTTTATATGTCTTTATGTGCATAGGAGAGACATAATTTCGATGAGTAATATTCTTGTCTCTCGCCATTCTGCAACATAATAAGCTTCTCTGAGTAATTAGTTTTCATCTTGTATGTAAGAAACTAGTGACATTGTCTGTAATAAATGTCATTATAGTTTCCTTTAACAAAGGCGGTACTAGTCTCAGGCTTAACAAACTCTATAAAATTTATAGCTTTCTGCGTACAGATTTATCTAAATAACGAAACATTTTAATATAAGAAATATAGTCAAGAAAGGCTGACAAAGAAAGGTACAGCTAATATTACGCAATTATTTGCTCCTTATTTTCAAAGTAGATCATTCAGGAATAAATTAACTTTTTCAAAATGTCAATTAAATATCGTAAAAACAATTCTTTTGTTACATTCCAGTCAGCTGTTTGCCCTTGTTAAGAAGACAGCCGACGTGACGCTTCTTCACGATGAAACCTTACTGGGATTTGGTCTTGCTAGATATTACAAGGTACTATCTTTCCGGGACTTCAAAAATATCAAAGCTATCCTCATAGAATGTATCCCAATGGCAAAGGTAAAGCAAGTTATCGAGGAGCGTAAGAAGGAGGGATATGTTCTGGAACGCAACGGAGGTCAATCTAATGCACTGATTTTACGTCAGGAACAGCGGCTTCGAGTAGACATCACGGGAAACATAGAAAAGGATGTTGCAATCCCACAAGTTGCGTATTTCATCACAGTTTTGTTCGCCGCACAGGACCAGAAGATCTTCTTCCCTTACAAGATCAAGGGAACAATTGAAGGGACACATTTCGGAAACCTGATTATATCCTCAGATAACTTTAAAAGGGGAGATTTGTGTTCTGCGTATTTTGATCCTACATTTGTGAAAGATAATAACTAAAGAAACACATGACAGTAATATATTATATTCATCATCTTATCCTTGCTACTTGTGTTGGACTCATACACCCTGTGTGGGTTACATGAGGCTGCAAATAAGTACGAAGATAGTAGTAGTTGTTAGCAGAAGTAGCAGAGGTAGAATTATTTGTTAACTTGCCATTATTGCACTTTTGCGTGAAGATGACCTAAAAGCTACATATTTATGAATACTATTTTCTCTTGAGCATAAATCAATGCAAAAAAATCTGAAAGCAGACAGGTCTGGATTTGTTATTTAAGTTAACGATGTATGTATTAACTTGTTGATATATTTAAAGTGGCTATTAGGTCCTCTTGAATATATTTCATATTTCTGGTGTATTAATTAGAAAGTTGTATCTCTTTGTATAAAGTGTCCGCCAGTATTATAAATTCTTACTTAATTAACATATGCAATTTTTCTGCACATTTTATCCTTTGTGGATGCTTTGCAATGGTCACCACTTCATTGGATACTATTTACAACCATACTGACAATTTGTCAGCATGTGCTTTAATTTGGAGTAACATGATATACAGATGATAACCGTTGATATAACTACATGAATTCATGTTGTTTAAGGCTTTTTGTCAAGAAAACAAGATTATGATACATTGGTGTTAAAGGTACAAATGATCCTCAATGCCAACATCAATTGAATTGGTTTCAGCCAGAATATATTTTAAACATCTTTAACGATTGTAGTTAATCTACACTTTGAAAATTCTTTAAATGTTTTCTTTAAAAAATATGTTTTCACAGTATTAGAGAGTGTTAATGGAAAAATGCAAAAACATTACATTATGTTTTGACGTTACTATTAAAGCATCTAAATCCTAAAATATGCAAATTATATTTTCGAGAATTTGTGGAATTCACATGGAATTGATGATAAATTTTAGCACATTACAAAGATGTCTGCAAGAAGGACAAGGAGACGGCCAGCATCAACGGCAGCTACTGGGAGATGTGCGGACGACCGCTCCCCTGGCGCATTGCTGTCAGACAGGGAGTTCAGAAAGCAAAGGAAGCGAGAAACACAATCCACACTGCATATATATATATATATATATATATATATATATATATATATATATATATATATATATATATATATATATATATATATATATATATATATATATATATATATTTCCAAAGTGTACGCCTTAATTTAACTGACAAATCGAAATCAGGTGCTCCTAATTTTTTTCCCAAGATAATTATTAATTTCGTCAGATTTTGGCAGCCTAAAATCTGATAAGTACGGTGCATATCCACATCCCTTTGAAAATGGCTGTTTGAAAATGGATTTACCTCAAATGGTTATGGCTGGTAGCTCTGATGTGTATTTTCTCAGGACAGAGTCGCGATGCCCGGTTCAATTTTAAATAGGTCATAGATGCTGGCCTTTCAAGTTTAACACTGACTTGAAGAAAAGGTCGAAGTGACCCTTCACAAAGACTTTTCTCACTTAACTGTAATAACATCTAATGCTCAATGAATTAAATTTTAAGGTTCCATTCTTATTCAAACTTCGACACATTACAATTGTGAACTAGGGAAAATGCATTATTACTAATTGTTATTCATTTATTCCAAGTATTTAATTATGATACCTAAAAAAGGACAAAATTAACTATAGAGGAGTGTATGTTTTGGATTTTTGCTATATCGCTTCAATGTTTGCAGTCTAGCAGTTTATTGTTATGTCTGGTACTGTGACATCATCAAGCAAACAGGTAGCATCATGTACCACCCAGTCACAGTATCCTGACACCAGGCTGACCAGTTCTAACACTAACCTCTTAATGCTGAGAGAAAAAAGAATCATCCTATAGTACTGTTTCTTATACGTCTTTGGTATGACTCGGTCTTGGTTCGAATCCGATTCCTTCTGCATCGAGGTGGACGCTCTAAACATTTAGGCCAACTTAAGACGAGCAAAATGATACCTCTTCGTTCACATTAACTTTATCTATGTTATGAAGTTACGCATATATCAGCACGATAGAAAAAGCTAGGTTCCGATATTATGAAAATATTAAAACTTGGAAAGGTAGAGAATAAATTGCTTTTTAATAGAATGCTTTTACATCATTGGCTTGTCACATAGGTTAGCAAATGCAGTTATCTAGTTTGAGGACTATTTTTCAATATTGAGGACTATATTGTAATAGTGCTGTGATTTGCTCTTACAGTTCAGCCATCTAATGAGAATATCACTTGCATATCAAAAGTTGGTGATATCTGGTGACCATCTGGATTTCTAAATCCACTTGGTATATACTGTCCAGGCCAAAATCAATCACATTAAACTTCATCACCTACTGTTCAACTTGTTTAATATCCTTTCAAATTTATATAATGACATTAGCGTTCTCACACTTCACGTTCTTCTCACCACCACTCATTTTTCCCACCTATCGCTGCTAATGAGTAATGTTTACATTTCTGGCACGCAATGCTAAAACACAGGGCTCCTGTAGCAAAGACCGGATATCCTGTTTGACATTACACATGAATTTCGATGTTCAATAACATGTTGTCTTTAAATTTGCATAATGCATATGATGAGTCCATGACATAATGGTTACTCTCAAATCTGGCATTTTAACTGGCCGGTCAAAAATTGTCTTGACATGAAGTAAATCTTTCTTTCGCAAAGGATTCAACGTGAAAATTTTAAGTGAAATTTACCACCAATTTTTAAGTCTTGTTGGCTTCTTTACTAAATAGTAAAATCAAGATCTTAAGCTAGTCTTTGGCTTAATACAAGTGCTTTGTTAAATTTTATTTCTTGATGGCTACACTGTGATAAAAGTATCTAGGACACATTTAAAGATTGAACTTAATATTAGAATTTTCACGTTGGTATTCTTAAGTGTTCATGACTTAGTAGGAGAAAGATCGTTTGCGATAAAACGCACTATCATCGAAACTACCAAATAGTATTTGTTGAGGTTGATACAAACAACACAAACAATCGGAAATAAGTACCTTCAATGTCAACGGAATGTAATTTGGTTTTAATGTATATCTTTCGTATTAAAACTGAGTAATTGTTTTAAAGAAATGCTTTAATAAATTTTTTTCGATAAATATTTTATAATACGAGATAGCTGATTGAAACATGCTACCATATAAGATATTAGTTGCTAAGAAATATTTATAATTGTACAAATAACGTATTTATCAACAACTGTGTTTAAGGCGATGTAGGTTTACTTCAGCTGTCTAGTTAAACAGTACAGATATTGCGTATTTAATTAATCGTTTACAAAGAAATAATTTCAACGTGCTTTAAGCTGCGTCTGTGCCCAGAGTGACTCGAACCCATAACACTGGGATAACTAATATTAAGTTATGATGTTCGCTTTCAAAAACATTAAAAAGTAAATATAAACAATATAAATACGTTTCATAATATTATATTTTCGTGTGACTACTTCACTTGTCGTTTTCTAACAAAATTTAAATGGACTTAAATTATTTCTCTGAATATTGTTACTGTCATACACTATTTCTAATCGTATTTGCAAGTGAATTATCTGCTGAGGGTCGCTTTAGCATTACATACCATGTTTGAAAAATTTGTCTGTGATTTCGGTAATTTACCAAGTCTAATAAATTCGATTAGTACTGACGAGTTAAAATTATCATGGGTGATAGAAAGTCAAAAATGATCTTGATTTGTGAAATGATAGTGTTGTTTCAACTCGAACATACACAGAATCAAATAAGTGACCTTGATTTGTACAAAATGGAGCAATCTGATAAAATTTATTAGAAATCTGAGACTTTATTAGACATAAAATTTAGAAATGTGATTTGTGCAGTACTCGTTGAAGCGGGATTTAAAAACACGTTTGAGATGCCCGTTTGATAATAATAGAATAAGAACCAAGCGTGTTTAATTATATTCATGAGTGATAGTGACTAATTACGTAACTCTTCTTAATCCTTTTGTTGGATGTAAATATAGAAAGCGTAGATGTTGCAATATAACAGACCCAATGATTCCAATACCAGATTTCTCTGTAATTTGGATATTAGATGGCAAATATGGATGTTCCGATATGTCCGATGTTCCCCATAGGATTTGTTCTTATTGGTGAGAGTTAAATGGTAAGTGTGGATGTTTGTTAGCAAAGGGAGTGTACTAATTATGTTTATCAATGACCATGCCATGACTTAGCTCGAAATTTCCTCATCTGTTTTGACGGGTGCTTGTTGAATTGTAATGGTGCTTGTTGGATTGTAATGGTGCTTGTTGGATTGTGAGGGTGGGTCTTGTATGGAAAAGGCAGTTGTTCGATTGCAATTATGTGACAGTGATAATCACATAACTCTCATTTTTCTCATATGTTTGTATATACATGTATGTGTGTTTGTAAGAATATTGTTTGTATGCATGAAGAAAGTCTCTAGAATGGTGTATTAATAACTATCCACTATATCCTACCTTCCATTATGTGTGGGTGTTTGATTGTAACAAACGTGTTGCCTGGTTAGGTTGTATTATACAAAAGAATTATTGTTTGCAATTGGTGTATCAACAGTCGTTATCCTACCCGTTATCATTGAAAACAAGAATTTGCACAATGCTTGAGAGCATACGACAACCAATGCCGAATATTAGAACTTCATACTAATTCTCAGGAGTAGCAATGTTGGATGTTTCGTTCTGAGATAGGGATGTAGAATAAGAATGCTGTTTTAAGTTCATGACACCATATATTGCATCCAGAACTAAAGAGCTGGTTTATTACAACGTGAAGCCGTGCATGCTGTCGCATTCCCCACTAGCTTGTAGCATTCATCATTCATTTTACGTAAGGGTAATCGACTACATGAATACGCAAATTACATTTTGTAGGAAGTCGAGAGTAACAAATCTGGGGCTTCCTTCTTTTATAATCAGATTTCAAGGAATATATGCCATATTATGACTCATTTTTATTCTTCAGTTTCAAATTAATTGAGTCGTTATCATGAGGTATTATCTATTCTGCTTGAGAGCTTATGACATTTCAGTCTAATCATGTAAAATTTAAAAGAAATTCTTCTATCCACTGTTCGAATTTTGAGAATGATGTTTGTTACAGAGCAAAACATACAAAGAATTATGATCCGATTTCATTCGAATTTATTTCGATCAAGACAAACTGTTTTGCTTCTCTTGTTATGGCGGCTTTAACTATTATGGATCTTTACATATTCATTTCTGGGTGTCAGACTTTTGAAAAAAAAGTTAGACTTGGAATGGATTAATAACGGAAAGTTCATTGCAAGGCAAGTTTACATTTTATCGTGCCCATCTATTTCTCAAGAGATCTTACAATGGTCGAGTAAATTATTTGAAAACCTTTAGGAAAATGTTTGGTAAGAATGAGTTTCATAAACTGATATTGGCCTTGCTGGTATTAATATACCTAGTAAGCGTTTTGCAGAAGTACTATTAATTGTTGAAGGGGTTTGCAGAAAGTCCTCAAAACTGTTGTGGGTAGAAGTAATTCATTATGTGCTCTTATGTACTTTTTTCATGTTATCTAGCGTTAATGGGTTACACAACCTGGCGATTGGCTTCGAAGACAAAGCCACTATCTAAGAGTGGTGCTAATTTTTTAATTATTTTGTTAAAAATAATTGACAGAATCAGGTTCAAAAATTAAATTGAATGCTGAAGATCTGGTTTCTGGACATTCAATACAGGTGTATTGATTAATATCAAAAATATTGGTTTATGCTGGTCTTCTCTCTCTCTCTCTCTCTCTCTCTCTCTCTCTCTCTCTCTCTCTCTCTCTCTCTCTCTCTCTCTCTCTCTCTCTCTCTCTCTCTCTCTCTCTCTCTCTCTCTCTCTCTCTCTCTCTCTCTCTCTCTCTCTAAGAAAGCTAAACTGAGATAGACGCAAGTGTAAATAATGCATTATTTATGGATCAGTCTGTCCACCATACATTTCCTCCATAATATAGTCTAGGAACTTCCGTTAGCTGGAATTAATAACAGGTGTTTATAATGAAGTTTCATACCGAAATACAAAATGTCTATATAAATCTTAAGAGATAAAGCAGTCCTTTGTTGCTTGAATTGAAAAAAATGAAAGGTCGCTTGGATTTCATAAACAGCAATACCTTGAATATTCTTCTACTTACGAAATTCGACACTGTTATTATTTTGTCCCAAATGACAGGCGACAAAATAATGCCTCAGTTCACCCACTATATGTTGGTTTTGAATGAATAATGTCACTTATGAACTTTATAGTGAAACAGGCGATCAAGACATAAGAGGTAGGTTAAACAAAATGAATGACCAGCATAAAAAGTTGCATTGTCTTTTTCTTTTCTTTTCTTCTTCTATTGTGGTAATTATGGTGGTGGGTGTAAGACACAAACTGCAATTATTTTGTGCCTTATTTTGCCTATTCTCCGCATAAATATATGCATCAAATACAGGATAGTTTTCATTATGACTGCTTTGACATGGAAGAGTGCAAGTTTCAACCATATCTAGCATATGTACAAATAAATCCAAATCCATTAAAAAAAATTATTTTACATGAAATCACCTTTTCATATTGATATATTGATTGGGGTTTTTTTGATTGATTTTAACTCGTTTTGTTTTATTCAGGAATCAGAGAATTGTGTTTCAAGCAAAATTGAAAAAACAAGATATGGTGAAGTGATACATTTCCCATAGGATAGTTCTATGTTTTTAAGACATCTGTGAATGTATTTTGTTGTATATGTATAGCGGTCGTTTCAACAGACCTTAGAAATCTTTAGGACTTCGTTATTCATTCTCTTTGCTTGAATAATTGTCATAAGGCTAATTCCTTTTATGACGGCGATACACCTTGCACCATTTCAGGCATTATATACTAGCTGTGAATTTAATGATCTCGGTTATAAATTGAATTATAAGGGGTGATCAATAGAAAAATTATAAAGGTTGATCAATGGAAAAATCTATAAAAGAAGAATGATGGTAAATATTAGGTCAAACCGACCAGAGAGAGAGAGAGAGAGAGAGAGAGAGAGAGAGAGAGAGAGAGAGAGAGAGAGAGAGAGAGAGAGAGAGAGAGAGAGAGAGAGAGAGAGAGAGAGAGAGAGAGAGAGAGAGAGAGAGAGAGAGACAGAGACAGAGACAGAGACAGAAAGACAGACAGACAGACAGAGAGAAAGAAAGAGAGAGAGAAAGAAAGAGAGACATACAGACAGACAGAGAAAGAAAGAGAGAAAGAAAGAGAGAAAGAAGTGTTGTTAATTAAAGCGTAATAAGCGGAATAATTACTTAGATTAATTTTAAAAATATTAAAATATTTTATTACATCTTTCTGGTTCGTCGTTTTGCTTGGATTCTACTCCACGCTAATTTGTTTGGCGTTTGGCGCATGTACGTCAACGTATTGATGAGTGTTCCGTATTCAAGAACCTGTCTATGGGTCTAGTGATCTACTTTCTTCATTAAAACCATTTTCAGGTATAAATCATAAGTGTAACTTATACTGATTTAATTTGTTGTTGTTATAGGGTTTAACGTCATTTTTCGGTACAAAATAGGCTATACATGGCGGCCAGTATTAATGGTGGAGGAAGAACCATGGAAAGCACCGGGAAGAACCAGCGACCCACGAGAAGCTACTGGCAGGTTTTCTCACTTACCCACGTTAGCCGAGTCTGGACTCGAACTCACGCAAACAGAGGTGAGATGGCAGTGATCTGTCACGAACAGCACTTTAGACCACTCTGCAACTCAAGGCCCCTACTGATTTAATCAATGTGAATAAAAATATAAACTTATAAATGACAACAATCAACATATCAATATGAAAAGGTGATTGTGAATAGGCACAACAAGACAGAACTACGTAGTGTAACATATGCAATCAAATTATTCGTGTGTAAGTTTTAAAATTCTTTGTTTTATGTTTTATTACATTTTATTGTAATGATTATTGAAAGGATTCAAAATTCTTCAATTTTTCTTTTACTAAATGTTATTTATTTAAGACGTAGAAGTGTTACATGAGAATTATTTAGTTACACTAGTTCGTCTTGGGCTGGCAACAGCGTAAACAGGCAGTTAAAATGATTGGAAAGTATCAGGGCCATACGTTCCTAGCGTGATCACCATGTTTAAACAACGCTATTTAGTTATTGGTTCTTAAGTGAGGACACACTGGCGTACGTGCTGGATTTCTTGTAGTTAGTTAGAGACCATATGACCAATCTCGCGAGATTTGAAATGATGTTTTGGGAGTTTAAATGCACATTCCTAATATTCTTCTGGCAGAGTCGTTAGTAGTATTAGAAAACCAGGTTTTCAACTCACTTTGTTTTTTTACCCTCCAAACAAGTATAAATTATAGTCCTAAATTATCCCCCACCCCACCCCCTTTTTTTCAAAATAAAACAGGGTTTTGACTCACCCTCCCCCACCTCTTTTTTTCCCCCTACTACTACCTGTAAACAGGTATTTTGTAACCGAACAAAACAACAGGTGTTGGAATGTGATAAGCTCTTTACACAGAGGTGACTAATTTGTTAGAACAGCGCATGTGTGGAATACAATTATTCTAAAGACGGCAAACGGGTTTTACCACAAGAGTATGTCACCATGAATATTGCTTTCTTTTGTCTTTTGGAAGCATGTGCCACTAACAGCAAATGCTCAGAATTGTGAACTCATGAAAAAATGCTCACATGCTGTGGTACATGGTCAAGAAAGTAAAGTGAAGTAATCAAAATAAAGTTTTTTTTTTGTGTCAGAATCCAAAATAATCATTAAAAATTGTACAAATGAAATTAAGTATATATCCTGATGAAACTGATAAATCTTATGTCATTATTTCTTATTTTTTATCTGACCACCATCATGTGTCAAATGTAACTGCTCAATATAAAAAATGGTTGATTGATTTTTTTCTTCTGTGTTGAAATTTTCACAAATGCATAGAAAGGTTTACAATGTTCACAACTTGTTCAAAAATTATGGTACGAAAAGTAATAGCATTAGAAAATGTCATCTAGACACGACCATTGTAATGGAGTACAAATTTTATTACTGCATGGTGAAAAGTTTTTTGGCACAATGACATTCAAGGAAACTTGACATCAGTATGTTAAATTCTGAGTTAAATAATAATTTGGCAATACAAAAAGTATTAGTTCAATTCAACTTAATATGGCAATGTTTTCAAATTTCGGTCAAGTACTCAATACTTAAACACTATTTAATATACAAGTTCATATATGAGCAAGTTGTTACTAGAACCAAAAGTGCACTATTCTGATAAAATGTTTTACTTTCTTTTGAAAAGGAAACTAAATAACCATACCTGCTTCCAAAATCGGTGTTAGTACACTTTGACCATTTTAGTTTCTTTTCTCCTTCACCTGCAAAATGTTTACATATAAAATAATATACGACTAAAAATGTAATTGAAGGAAATATATCCATCTCAAAGTCATTACAAGTTACAATGAATAAAAGATTTATATGACAACAATAATCATCTAAAAAGCTTGTTACATAATTTGTGGAACATGAAGACTCAATAGCCATAATCTGCATCTCAAAAAATGGATTCTTCCATAAACTTCAAGAGCAACATGGTGGATATACATGCATGTACACAGACCTTTCTTTGTCAGCAGGTTTCAGATGGGTGTAATGCTTTGTATGTTGATACAGAAGGTTGTTAAAACCATTCATGTTGTTTGAAAGAATAAGGCAATATTATTACATTTTAATAAGCTCAAGTGGAAATTCATTTTTGAAGCTTACCTGGACAAAGTAGAATAATCACCAGTGAACTTTAGCATTGTTTAGTGAGCAATACATATATTTCTGATATAATTTACCCACTGGGCATTGTGCCACTGGCCTTATTGTTTTCAGACAAAGATATGATACAGCATTCAGTAAACCTTTATGTTTGTCTGCATTAATAAATTTTGGATGTCTGTTGTATGTTTAGGCTCGTACAAAGTAAGAAAGAAAAGAGTGAAGCCAACAAGTTTTGAAAAATTTAACAAAATTTTTTCCCCCTAAAAACCAAGGTAAAATATACGAAAAAGGACTTTTGGTTTGTAACACATAATCCAAAAATTAACCTAGAATTTAAAAAATAAATCATATCACAGAAAAGATCTAAAAGCAAATTAAAGTTCGAATCCCGACGAAGTTTTATGATGGAGGATGATGACATCACAATGAATGCCAGTATTGTACTGAAGTGTCAATAGTTCCCTCGTTGAATTTCATGTATCAAGAATAATATTCTGACTTTAGAATGTTTGAAGAATTTACAATAAAATGTCTAAGTCCCATATTTTGATGAAAAATCACTTATATTCCAAGAATAATAAATTTTTTTAAAATAATAATGACATCAAACTGGTCACAACACAAAATCCCACCTTTGAGCTCCAAAAAGTAATGAAAAACGTTATGAAATTTTATCATTAATTTTAATTGTAGTTTTTGATCACGTGATGGGGTCATGTGGTTCACTTAATTCAAACAACTCAGTGAAATATATCAATTAATGTATAGGCTAGTATAGCCTTAGCCTTAGAGAAAAATGATTCCCAACCACTGGAAATTAATTTCTTTTTAAAAAGGCTGTTTACTCAACTAAAATCCCCCATAGGGGCCAAGTATACCTTGCTTATGACCATGAATTTTCACTCTGTGTTACTATGAATTCTGAACTAAGTCAGGAACTAGGTCAGCTAAAATTCAACAATTTAGCAATAATGATTATTTACAAAAACTGAAATGATTTTTCTAGAAAAAATGTCAAAATCCAGTGAATAAAGTTATTACAATAACATTGCAACCAAATCCCCCCCCAATAAAATAAAAAGAATTTAATACTTACCACAAACAAGCAATTAAATTACATATATGTAACATGCTTTAAAAAAAAATTGTTGATATGGTACATGCCATAGTGACTGAAGATACACCAATAGAGATCACATTACTTTCATACCCTTTCATAACCCAAACCCAATTAATAAAAAGTGTTGGTCCAATGGGTTAAGCTTATCAGAAAGGAAAATTCAAAGCTGAATAAGTTATAAAGAAAACTTTTATTTGTACTCTTCACTTTTGTTGATGGAAATGGATGCAACAAACAGCATTCAAACTCTATACATGTGACTTTCACAACTGTACAAGTGTTAAATTACATGTATACATGCCTATAACACATTATCCAGACTACTGAACACAAGTTGCAAGGTTCCTTGCTGTATTTTATTTTTGAAATAATTAACTCAGAAAGAGTTTTCTCTTACCTGTGAAACATGTAAGACTTTTCTCTCCACTTTAAATTTCATCAAATTGCACCAACCATGAAATAAACAATAAAAAATTTTATTCAAATTTTGTACAAAAAAGACACAATTATTCAAATTTATCAAATCACAGGATATATTATGGTAAATCCAATTGCTCAAAATAACTAGTCAGTGGGTTGGAAGGCATGTAAATCCTATAAAAGTCACAATTGTTGACATAGATATTGTCAATCCATTCTCTGTGTCTAACACTGAGAGTCAATTTAGAGGTTGCGTTTCTCTGTGTCTAATGCTTGACAGGTATTCCAGACTGTTCAGTCTCAAACACCACACTGCTCCATGTGTCTAATTTTGCCAGGGCTTTTCCCAGACTGCTCCATAGTCTAATGTTGCCAGAGATAATACCAGGCATTTTATATCAATTTCAGACAATTCTATGTGTCTAATGTAAAGAATGCAGAATTTTAGGAAACTTCTAATCAATCCATGAGACAGGTCACACTGGTAATTGGATCACATGAAAATTGTACTAAATATGAACCTAAATTGCTTTGTGGTAGGTTCACACTTGCCAACCACTAAAGAGAGGTATAAAGCATAATTATTACTAATATTATGTGGTAGAAAGTGTAACCCGAGCATAAAAAGTAATCTATATAGCACAAGCCATAATTACAGAAACCAATATGATATAACCTACATTTTATTGCTGCAGTTAAAAATGTTTGTCACAAATCGGGTAAACCCATTTTGTGGATTAGTGCATGTGAGTTAGTACAAGACACACAAAAAATTGACAAATTATTTATGCAATAGCACTCACTGTAACTAGTCTACATATTTTACAGTAAATTTTTGTAAATAGTAATAAAGTCCACAAATTATGATTGTTGTGTCACTGTCAAAGTGTTATTAAAATTTTTTTTAAGGTTTAATTGATTTCACTATTTTCAGATGCAATATGTTTTATGTTTAACCAAATTTCCTCTTCTCTAACATTTTTTAGTCATATAACATCCATAAGTTGCATCGATAAAGCCTAAATTTTTACGATATCTAGTGCCTTTTCTTTTCAATTTAGACAGCTCTGCTATGGTAATGTGGTATTTAAATAGAATGAATATGTGGACACGTGTTTCACATTCAAGAACCCATCATTGGAATTGCTTCATGTTCATAACCATAAACAGAAAATAAGAAAATCAGATGGAGGTCTAAGGATGAAACACAGAGGCTCATATCATTGCTTCCAATTTAACGATCAGTCTTATATTTACTAGGTATATGAAAAAAAAAGTAATGCTGTAAAATAGGTGCAAGATGTCATTTTCCTTTGGCCAATCAGAGGGCAGTAGTCCAATCAGTGTGAATGCAATATGTCATTTTCCTTTGGCCAAATCAGAGGGCAGAATTCCAATCAGTGTGATGCAATAATGTCATTTTCCTTTGGCCAATCAGAGGGCAGTATTCCAATCAGTGTGATGCAATATGTCATTTTCCTTTGGCCAATCAGAGGGCAGTATTCCAATCAGGGTGTGATGCAATATGTCATTTTCCTTTGGCCAATCAGTAGGGCAGTATTCCAATCAGAGTGATGCAATATGTCATTTTCCTTTGGCCAATCAGAGGGCAGTTATTCCAATCAGTGTGATGCAATATTGTCATTTTCCCTTTGGCCAATCAGAGGGCAGTATTCCAATCAAGAGTGATGCCTGTATATATAAGTGAGCATAATCATGACAATGTCAAGTTCTTGGGAAAATAGTCCTGGCATTCCTTAAAGGTATTGTTCTATTATAGAGTTGTATGCCCTTTTTCAGTACAAGATAAGCTATACATGTCAGCCAGTATAAAATGATGGAGAAGAAGCCAGAAAACCCCCATAAAAAAAACAACCAACCAAGAAAAGCAACTGACAAGCTCTCCTATATATCCATCTTAAAGGGTTGATGATATGTCCCCCAAGCCAAAATTTGGACAATGCATACAAAGTAGATTGCCTGGGCATAATCATTGGTTCCAAATTTATTATGCTATGCAAAACCTAGCTTGAAAAATCAGTGTTTGATTCAATGAATGGGTTTGTGTAGAAAGAAGAATAGTGTCCTTTCTCGGGGGGTGTACTATTAATAGTACATTGTATGAACAAATAAATTGTAAGCAACAATACAAGCCCCTATGAGAAAAATATAAAATGCGTACACATTCACAGTCACGAGTGTTGAAATGTAACCCATTTATTCTATGTCTCAATCTCAACTTTTTTTAAAAAAAATTGCAGGCGAACCCAGCTGGTCCATTATCCTGATTATCATCAATAAAGGGTGGTAACATTATAGAAAGGTAGACAGATGTAACTTTACGATTGATACCAAATAAATATTGATGTCTAGTTGCACTACCCCCCAAGATACAGAGGAAAAAAACAAGCTCACTTTGGGGAACAGAGTTTTTTAATAGCCGAAATTCATTCCAAGGTCGGAATCCGGTTTTGTTGTACAGATTTTAGACCTTTTTGGCCCTCAGATCTAAGAACAGATCAGTCTGCCAATTGCACACAAACACGGTGAACCAGATTGCAAAACGTAGGGATAATCTGGAAAATTACTAATGAAGACTGGTCACAACATGAAAATGATTGGTTCGTTAAGCAAAGAAAGCAAAATAGTCTAGTTTTTACCCTTCTGCTCCTGCACAGGCGAAAGAAGCAATGAAAACCAATTTTCTAACACAAAATAGGCATTAGTTTAACAGAAGATATCTTGGAGGTCGATACATTAGGATGCATCAAAATCATCCCCAAAAGGGATTCCTACTCACATTTCAGGTGAAAAATGGACAAAACTCTCCAGGGGTCGAAATGGGTTATAATACTAAAAATTATTTCTCCAATAAATCAGCTGTTACAAACACATATATGTAGTAGCATCAGTCAATTTTGAGTCACAAGAAAAATGCTTGTGGTGTTGAAGCATGTGCCACACTGTGAAAATGGCAGATACACTTTAACTTGGACACTAATTCTATTTATTTCCCCCCAACTTAATTCCTATTTATTCCCCCCATCTATACTTACTGTCAAATTCCTTCAATTTTTATCAGAGATAATTCAAACATAACAATTAAGGCTGCCTGCTGCCCATAATTTCTGTTTGCAGTCCCATAATTTGTTTTATCTTAAATATTCCAACTGAAAATTAGTCAATGCCTGCCTTCCAGGACATTTACCTAATTCAATTCAAAAGCGTAACATTTATTTTAGATCAAAAAACCAAACATTTTACCTTTATCCTCACCTGAAGTCATTTTAATTACAGATACAAGCCAACCCAAAGAGAATTTAAGCATAATTTTTGCAAATAAAACTTGGCAAAAAAGTTTAATATGAGCATAAAATGTGTAATTATTGCTCAATAGTAAACATTAGTACCCCTACCTTTACTGAGGCTATGGACAACGTACATGCCATAAATAACAGTTCAATGTAGAGGCAAAATTTAATTTAATTTTACTACAAACCATAATCTGCAGGTCAATAAGACTTTTGGCCATTAATTGGCAAAATCCACAGGAATTAGAACCAGAATACAACCACAAAACATACTGGCAAAGTTATTTAATATTCATCTCTCACTTATAATCAACAACGTTTATTGCTGGGAATAATTGTGAAGTCCACAGATTCTGTCCTCAATCTGCTTGTTTGCTGTATTGCATCACTCTTATTTGCGAATTTCCTTAACTGCTGCAGAATTGTCCTTTATAAATTGTACACATGTTATCATCACAAATTAAACCTGTTAAAAGTCCAATTTAATTAATATCTGGTGCCATTTTCTCTTACAAGAACAAAAATTTTTGGTGTACCTACATTTATAATCAATCTAATGAATCTAATTGCAAACTTTCAAATAAAGACACCCGATCCTGTTTTTCTGATTACGAGTCATGTAGGTAGCTGTAAAATCGAAAACTAGGAATAGCGTCTATGATGGAAAAATTAACTTATGCAGCAGTCTTACTTTTTAGAATATTCTCAATATTTTAATAAGTGTAAAAAAAGACATGATAATATAAAATACAAACATATTTTTTGTTTTTTAATGAAATGGTATGAGTTTCTATCCATAAAGCAAGTATGTAAGACATAACTTTAAAGAAAAAAAAGCATAATAAATTATTCCAAATGCATAAAGGTTCCCTTTCTGAGGGGAAAACAGACAAGAGTCAATTATTTTGCTTAGTTATTCATGCCTAATATTATCAAGGTGTAATTTGTTAATGTCATGATTATCCAAGGGAACCAACTCTAGTATGACTATTTCGCCTGAATCACTCCCTAGCAAATCCCACTTTATTATGCAATATGTAATCACTGTCAAAAGTGAATCAGTACACAAATTAATCATATCCGGTATCAGTAACCCACGAATGTAAAGTCCTCAGTACTAATTTTTAGATAACACTAATTTCCTGACCAAAGTTTGGTGGTGATACAAGAGTCATAGTTATTGCAAAAAATCCATTGGAAGGATCTGATAAGTCAAATCTGTTTATTCTTTACAAATGTGTAGCTTATTGTTGTGGTTGTTCTGTGTGTATTTAGGTTGCCAGTGCACATATATTACAAATTTTACATGGATATGAACCCTTAATTGAAATCTGAGATCCATTTGCCTGGAGTTAAGTATCAATACAGCCACACAAAAAATTGCAGGTCAACCCTAGACAATACCAAAACCGTACATTCCCAACTATTAAAGAATTTAAGAAAAACAAACGAAAAGAAAAGCTTGTTCACACAGTGGAAAAGTTCATTCCATAGACACAACTGAAATAGAACCACTATAGAAATTAATTTTTGTTACAAAGGCCCAAACAGCACAATGTGGACAGACAGTTTCAATAATTGCAGAGTGAAAGACATTCAAAATTAGAACAAAATGATAAAAAAAAAATTTCAATATTAACAAATACTGCCAATTATGTGTAAACAAGGAACAATGATATAATGCCAGTCACAACAAACCACGCCAATAAACTATTAATAGCAATGTGCTAGTGTAAAACACAAATTCCATACAAGACAACAATAAATGAACCAAATGCAAATAATAATACCAACCTAAATCCCAAATAAAGCAAGAATACAGCAAAAGAAATATAGATTTGAAAATTAATAATAATTTAGCCTGCTATACTGCAAAGATTTCACACTCACACCAACAACACAAAAAAACTGGGGGAGTAGGATGCCAAGATAGAGCTGAACTCTTAGCAGTAAGCCAAGCTACAAAAAAATACACATAACCCACAAAAATTCATTTGCATACAACCAAGCAAACATAGTCAAATCTTAATACAAAACAAAAACCATAATGGAACATAAAAAGAAATCCAGAAGACATTGTTTTTAAACACAAGCAAGCCCAAGCCATTCCAAGAATACTTTTCAGAAGAATTATGGTTTCCAAGCCATCAAAGCCAATTTCCAGAATACCAATGTCAGAAATTGAAACAACTATAACAAAAGAAACACCCAAATTATTTCAAATTATGAATGTCTTTCACACTTGAAATATATAGAACCGTCTGTCCACTTTATCTATTATGCCATTAGTAGTACACAATTAATTTCACTAAATTTTCTCTACATTTAGTTTCTCAGTACAGAACTTCCCCACTGGTGTGACAATCAATAACAAATCATATGTTAATCTAAAATACTTTCAAAGATTGTCTGTCTAAGGTTTAGTTCTTGTCAAGGGTTTTGACCGGCAATTTTTTGAGAGCGCTGAATGCTGTACCCCCCACAACACAGGCAATGGAACACAGGATTTTCACTTCCGGATCATCACCAATGGGGACCTTATTACTCAATGTGCACTGTCACCTAAATACACACAGGACAAACCACACATAACCTCACATTTAACTAGAATAAAAACAATTGCATTTAAAATCCATACCAAAGAATGCAAAAATCTGACATCTAGTAATCACCCCACCAAACTTTGACAGGAAAAAGTGATCTAAAAAATAGACAAGGGACTACATTCGTTGGGTTACTGAACCGGATTATTATTAATTGTGTACTGATTCCTTTTGACAGTGCATACATTATTGCATAATAACAGTGGATATGCTATAGGGAGTGGATTCAGGCGAAAATAGTCATATAGAGTTTGTTCCCTTGGATATCATGACATTAACAAATTACAACCCTTGATAATAATGCATGAATAACTAAAGCAAAATAATTGGACTCATCTGTTCTGTTTTCCCCTCAGAAAGGAACCTTTATGCATTGGGCATAATTATTATGCTTTTTTTTTTTCATAAAATTATGTCTTACACTTGCTTTATGGATTACACCTCACCATTCATTAAAAAAACTAAAATATGTTTGTATTTTATATTATCATGTCATTTTTTTCCACTTATAAAATATTGAGAATATTCTAAAAAGAAAGACTGCTGCATAAGTTAATTTTTCCATCATAGAGCTATTCCAAGTTTTCTATTTACAGCAACTACATGACTCGTATCCAGAAAAACAGGACAGGTGTCTTTAATTTGAAAGTTTGCCAATTAGATTCATTAGATTGATAATAAATGTAGGTACCAGAAAATTTTGTTCTTGTAAAGAAAATGGCACCAGATATTAATTAAAATTGGACTTTAACAGGTTAATTTGTGATGAAAACATGTCCAATTTAAAAAGGACAATTCTGCAGCAGTTAAGAAATTCGCAAATAAGAGTGATGCAATACAGCAATCAGATTGAGGACAGAAACTGTGGACTTCACAATTATTCAGCAATAAACTTGTTGATTAAAGTGAGAGCTGAATATAAATAACTTTGCAGTATGTTTTGTGGTTGTATTCTGGTTCTAATTCCTGTGGATTTTGCCAATTAATGCCAAGTCTTTTGACCTGCAGATACTGGTTTGTAGTAAAATTAAATTAAATTTGCCATACATTGAACTGTATTTATGGCATGTACGTTGTCATAGCCTCAGTAAGGTAGGGGTACTAATGTTACTAATAGCAATAATTACACATTTTATGCTCATATTAAACTTTTTTGCCACTTTTATTTGCAAAAATTATGCTTAACTTCTCTTTGGGTTGGCATGTATGTAATTAAAATGACTTCAGGTGAGGATAAAGGTAAAATGTTTGGTTTTTTGATCTAAAATAAATGTTACGCTTATGAATTGAATTAGGAAAATGTCCTGGAAGGCAGGATTGACTAATTTTCAGTTGGAATATTTAAGAAAACAAATTATGGGACTGCAAACAGAAATTATGGGCAGCAGGCAGCCTTAATTGTTATGTTTGAATTATCTCTGATAAAAAATTGAAGGAATTTGACAGTAAGTAAAGATGGGGGGAATAAATAGAAATTAAGATGGGGGAATAAATAGAATTAGTGTCCAAGATAAAGTGTATCTGCATTTTCCAGTGTGCATGCTTCACACACAAGCATTTTTCTTGTACTCAAATGACTGATGCTACTACATATATGTGTTTGTAACAGCTGATTATTGGAGAAATAATTTTTATTATAACCCATTTGACCCCTGGAGGTTTTTGTCATTTTCACCTGAAATGTGAGTAGGAAATCCATTTTGGGAGATATTTCTGAATGCATCCTAATGTATCGACCTCCAAGATATCTTCTGTTAAACTAATGCCTATTTGTGTTAGAAAAATGGTTTTTCATTGGCTCTTTCGCCTGAGCATGAGCAGAAGGGTAAAAACTAGACTATTTTGCTTTCTTTTGCTTAACGAACCAATCATTTTCATGTTGTGACCAGTTCTTCATTCTAAATTCCCAGCTTATCCTACGTTTTGCAAAGGTTCACCTGTTTGTGTGCAATTCAGACTGATCTGTCATAGATCTGAGGCCAAAAAGTCTAAAATCTGTACACAAAACCGGATTCCGACCTAGTATGAATTTCGGCTATTAAAAAACTCTGTTCCCAAATGTGATGTTTTTTTCCTCTGTATTTGGTAGTGCAACTAGAACATCAATATTATTTGGTATCATCGTAAAGTTACATCTGTCTACCTTTCTATAATACCACCCACTTTATTGATGATAATCAGGATAATGGACAGCTGGGTTCGCCTGAATTTTTTTTTAAAAAAGTTGAGATTGAGACATAGAATAATGGTTACAATTCAACACTCGTGACTGTGATGTGTACGCATTTATTTATCATCATAGGGGCTTGTATTGTTGCTTACAATTTATTTGTCATACATGTACTATATAATAGTACAAGAAAGGACACTATTCTTCTTTCTCACACAACCCATTCAAGAATCAACACTGATATTTCAAGCTAGGTTTTGCATAGCATAATAAATTTGGAACCAATGATTAGCCCAGGCAATCTACTTTGTATGCATGTCCAAATTTTGGCTTACTATCATACCTTTAAGAGGATATATGGAGAGCTTGTCAGTTGCTTTTCTTGGGTTGGTTGTTTTTTATGGGGTTTTCTGGCTTCTTCTCCATCATTTATACTGGCTGACATGTATAGCTTATCTTGTACTGAAAAAGGGCATACAACTCTATAATAGCAACAATACCTTTAAGGAATGCCAGACTATTTTCCCAGACTTGACATTGTCATGATTATGCTCACTTAATATACAAGTGCATCACTCTTGATTGGAATACTGCCCTCTGATTGGCCAAAGGAAAATGACATATTGCATCACACTGATTGGAATACTGCCCTCTGATTGGCCAAAGGAAAATGACATATTGCATCACTCTGATTGGAATACTGCCCTCTGATTGGCCAAAGGAAAATGACATATTGCATCACTCTGATTGGAATACTGCCCTCTGATTGGCCAAAGGAAAATGACATATTGCATCACACTGATTGGAATACTGCCCTCTGATTGGCCAAAGGAAAATGACATATTGCATCACACTGATTGGAATTCTGCCCTCTGATTGGCCAAAGGAAAATGACATATTGCATCACACTGATTGGACTACTGCCCTCTGATTGGCCAAAGGAAAATGACATCTTGCACCTATTTACAGCATACTTTTTTTCATATACATAGTAAATATATGACTGATCGTTAAATTGGAAGCAATGATATGAGCCTCTGTGTTCATCCTTAGACCTCCATCTGATTTTCTTATTTTCTGTTTATGGTATGAACATGAAGCAATTCCAAAGATGGGTTCTTGAATGTGAAACCACGTGTCACATATTCATTCTATTTAAATACCACATACATAGCAGAGCAGTCTAAATTGAAAAGAAAGGGCACTAGATATCGTAATAAATAGGCTTTATCGATGCAACTTATGGATGTTATATGACTAAAAAAATGTTAGAGAAGAGGAAATTTGTTAAACATAAAACATATTGCATCTGAAAATAGTGAAATCAATAAAACCTTAAAAAAATTTTAATAACACTTTGACAGTGACACAACAATCATAATTTGTGGACTTTATTACTATTTACAAAATTTACTGTAAATATGTAGACTAGTTACAGTGAGTGCTATGCATAAATAATTTGTCAATTTTTTGTGTGTCTTGTACTAACTACATGCACTAATCCACATGGGTTTACCCGATTTGTGACAAACATTTTAACTGCAGCAATAAATGTAGGTTATTCATATTGGTTTCTGTAATTATGGCTTGTGCTATATAGATTACTTTTTTATGCTCGGGTTACACTTTTCTACCACATAATATTAGTAATAATTATGCTTATACCTCTCTATAGTGGTTGGCAAGTGTGAACCTACCACAAAGCATTTAGGTTCATATTTAGTACAATTTTCATGTGATCAATTACCAGGGTGACCTGTCTCATGGATTGATAGAAGTTTCCTAAAATTCTGCATCTTTACATTAGACACATAGAATAGTCTGGAATTGATATAAAATTGCCTGGTATATCTCTGGCAACATTAGACATATGGAGCAGTCTGGAAAAGCCCTGGCAAAATTAGACACATGGAGCAGTGTGGTGTTAGAGACTGAACAGTCTGGAATACCCTGTCAGCATTAGACACAGAGAACAACCTCTAAATCACTCTCAGTGTTAGACACAGAGAATGGATGACAATATCTATGTCAACATTTGTATTATATAGATTTACATGCCTTCCAACCCACTGACCTAGTTATTTTGAGCAATTGGATTTACCAAAATATATCCTGTGATTTGATAAATTTGAATAATTGTGTCTTTTTTGTACAAAATTTGAAATAAAATTTTTATTGGTTTATTTCAGGTTGGTGCAATTTGATGAAATTAAAGTGGAGAGAAAGTCTTACATGTTTCACCAGGTAAGAGAAACTCTTTTCTGAGTTAATTAATTTCAAATAAATACCAGCAAGAACCTTTCACTTGTGTTCAGTAGTCTGGATAAATGTGTTATAGGCATGTATACATGTATTAACACTTGTACAGTTGTGAAAGTCACATGTATAGAGTTTGAATGCTGTTTGTTGCATCCATTTCCATCAACAAAGTGAAGAGTACAAATAAAAGTTTTCTTTATAACTTATTCAGCTTTGAAGTTTCCTTTCTGCAAGCTCTAACCCATTGACAACACTTTTTATAATTGTTGTTGGGGTTATGAAAGGGTATGAAAGTAATGTGATCTCTATTGGTGTATCTTCAGTCACTATGGCATGTACCATATCAACAATTTTTTTAAAGGCATGTTACATATATGTAATTTAATTGCTTGTGTGGTAGTATTAAATTCTTTTTATTTTATTTTTATTTCGTTGCATGTTATTGTAATAACTTTATTCACTGGATTTGACATTTTTTCAGAAAAATCATTTCAGTTTTTGTAAATAATCATTATTGCTACATTGTAATTTTAGCTGACCTAGTTCCTGACCTTAGTTCAGAATTCATAAACACAGAGTGAAAATCATTGGTCATAAGCAAGGTCATACTTGGCCTACATGTTAGTTGAGTAAACAGCCTTTTTAAAAAGAAATTAATTTCCAGTGTGGGAATCATTTTCTCTAAGGCTATACTAGCCTATACATTAATTGATATATTTCACTGAGTTGTTTGAATTAAGTGACCACATGACCCCATCACGTGATCAAAAACTACAATTAAAATTAATGATAAAATTCATACGTATTTCATTAACTTTTGGAGCTCAAAGGTATTTTGTGTTGTGACCAGTTGATGTCAAATTATTATTTTAAAAAAATTTATTATTCTTGGAAATATAAGTGATTTTTCATCAAAATATTGGACAAAGACATTTATTGTAAATTCTTCAAACATTCTAAAGTCAGAATATTATTCTTGATACATGAAATTCAACGAGGAACTATTGACACTTCAGTACAATTACTGCATTCATTTGATGTCATCATCCTCCATCATAAAACTTCGTCGGATTCGAACTTTAATTCTTTTAGAACTTTTCTGTGATATGATTTATATTTTTAAATTCTAGTTAATTTTTGGATTATGTTTACAAACCAAAAGTCCTTTTTCGTATATTTTACCTTGGTTTTTAGGGGGAAAAAATTTTGTTAAATTTTTCAAAACTTGTTGGCTTCACTCTTTTCTTTCTTACTTTGTACGAGCCTAAACATACAACAGACATCCAAAATTTATTAATGCAGACAACATAAAGGTTTACTGAATGCTGTATCATATCTTTGTCTGAAAACAATAAGGCCAGTGGCACAATGCCCAGTGGGTAAATTATATCAGAAAATATATGTATAGCTCACTAAACAATGCTAAAGTTCACTGGTGACATTATACTTTGTCCAGGTAAGCTTCAAAAATGAATTTCCACTTGAGCTTATTAAAAATGTAATAATATTGCCTTATTCTTTCAAACATGAATGGTTTTAACAACATCTGTATCAACATACAAAGCATTACACCCATCTGAAACCTGCTGACAAAGAAGGTCTGTGTACATGCATGTAATCCACCATGTTGCTCTTGAAGTTTATGGAAGAATCCATTTTTGATGCAGGACTTATGGCTATGAGAGTCTTCATGTTCCACAAATAAACAAGCTTTTAGATGATTATTGTTGTCAAATAAATCCTTTATTCATTTAACATGTATTGACTTTGAGATGGATATATTTCCTTCAATTACATTTTTAGTGTATATATTTTATATGTAAACATTTTGCAGGTTGAAGGAAGAAACAAAATGGTCAAAGTGCTACTACACCTATTTGGAAGCAGGTATGGATATTTAGTTTCCCTTTTCAAAAGAAGTAAAACATTTTATTCAGAATAGTGCACTTTTGGTTCTAGTATCACTTGCTCATATATGAACTTGTATATTAAATAGTTTAAGTATTGAGTACTGACAAATTTGAAAACATTGCCATATTAAGTTGAACTAATACTTTTGTATTGCCAATTATTATTTAACTCAGAATTTAACATACTGATGTCAAGTTCCTTTGAATGTCATTGTGCAAAAAAACTTTTCACCATGCAGTAATAAAATTTGTACTCATTACAATGGTCGTGTCTAGATGACATTTTCTAATGCTATTACTTTCGTACCATAATTTTTGAACAAGTTGTGAACTTGTAAACCTTTCTATGCATTTGTGAAATTCAACACAGAAGAATTCAATCAACCTATTTTATATTGAGCAGTTACATTTGACACATGATGGTGGTCAGATAAAAATAAGAAATAATGACATAAGATTTATCAGTTTCATCAGATATATACTTAATTTCATTTGTACAATTTTAAATGATTATTTTGATTCTGACACAAAAAAAAACTTTATTTTGATTACTTCACTTTCACTTTCTTGACCATGTACCACAGCATGTGAGCATTTTTTCATGAGTTCACAATTCTGAGCATTGCTGTTAGTGGCACATGCTTCCAAAAGACAAAAGAAAGCAATATTCATGGTGACACATACTTTAAAAAGACAAAAGAAAGCAATATTCATGGTGGCACATGGTTCCAAAAGACAAAAGAAAGCAATATTCATGGTGACACATGCTTCCAAAAGACAAAAGACAGAAATATTCATGGTGTCACATGCTTCCAAAAGACAAAAAGCAATATTCATGGTGGCACATGCTTCCAAAAGACAAAGGAAAGAAATATTCATGGTGACACATGCTTCCTAAAGACAAAAGAAAGCAATATTCATGGTGACTCATGCTTCCAAAAGACAAAAGAAAGCAATATTCATGGTGGCACAGGCTTCCAAAAGACAAAAGAAAAAGAATATTCATGGTTGCACATGCTTCCAAAAGACAAAAGAAAGCAATAGTCATGGTGGCACTTGCTTCCAAAAGACAAGAAAGAAATATTCATGGTGACACATGCTTCCTAAAGACAAAAGAAAGCAATATTCATGGTGGCACATGCTTCCTAAAGACAAAAGAAAGCAATATTCATGGTGACTCATGCTTCCAAAAGACAAAAGAAAGCAATATTCATGGTGGCACATGCTTCCAAAAGACAAAAGAAAGCAATATTCATGGTGGCATATGCTTCCAAAAGACAAAAGAAAGCAATATTCATGGTGGTACATGCTTCCAAAAGACAATAGAAAGAAATATTTATGGTACCACATGATTCTAAAAGACAAAAGAAAGCAATATGCATTTTGACACTTGCTTCCAAAAGACAAAAGTTAGCAATATTCATGGTGACTCATGCTTCCAAAAGACAAAAGAAAGAAATATTCATGTTGGCACATGCTTCCAAAAAACAAAAAAAAGCAGTATTCATGGTGACACATGCGTCCTAAAGACAAAAAAAGAAAGCAATATTCATGGTGGCACATGCTTCCAAAAGACAAAAGAAAGCAATATTCATGTTGACACATGTGTCCAAAAGCAAAAGACAAAAGAAAGCAATATTCATGGTGGCAGAAGTTACTGGATTCCGAGTGTAAAATAAGAGATATAGTGATGGTGGTCTCCCCAGGAGCTTTGCAATGACGACAGCTTATTTTAGCAGTGTGTCTGAGAGCGCCCCTATTCGCAGTCACACGTGTCGGGAAGGTATTAGTCTGGATCCTAATTGCGTCTGAGTATTTTCCTAAAGACAAAAGAAAGCAATATTCATGATGACACATGCTTCCAATAGACAAAAGAAATTATTCATGGTGGTACAAGCTTCCTAAAGACAAAAGAAAGCAATATTCATGGTGACACATGCTTCCAAAAGACAAAAGAAGGCAATATTCATGGTGGCACTTGCTTCCAAAAGACAAGAAAGAAATATTCATGGTGACACATGCTTCCAAAAGACAAAAGAAAGCAATATTCATGGTGACACATGCTTCCAAAAGACAAAAAAGCAATATTCAAGGTGGCACATGCTTCCAAAAGACAAACGAAAGCAATATTCAAGGTGACACATGCTTCCAAAAGACGAAAAAAAGCAACATTCATGGTGACACATGCTCCCTAAAGACAAAAGAAAGCAATATTCATGGTGACTCATGCTTCCAAAAGACAAAAGTAAGCAATATTCATGGTGGCACATGCTTCCAAAAGACAAAAGAAAGAAATATTTATGGTACCACATGATTCTAAAAGACAAAAGAAAGAAATATTCATGGTGGCACATGCTTCCAAAAGACAAAAGAAAGGAATATGCATATTGGCACTTGCTTCCAAAAGAGAAAAGTTAGCAATATTTATGGTGACACATGCTTCCAAAAGACAAAAGAAAGAAATATTCATGTTGGCACATGCTTCCAAAAAATGAAAAAAAGCAGTATTCATTGTGACACATGCTTCCAAAAGACAAAAGAAAGCAATATTCATGGTGGCATATGCTTCCAAAAGACAAAAGAAAGCAATATTCATGGTGACACGTGTCCAAAAGCAAAAGACAAAAGAAAGCAATATTCATGGTGGCACAAGCTTCCTAAAGACAAAAGAAAGCAATATTCATGGTGACACATGCTTCCAAAAGACAAAAGAAAGCAATATTCATGGTGTCGCTTGCTTCCAAAAGACAAAAGAAAGAAATATTCATGGTGACACATGCTTCCAAAAGACAAAAGAGAAATATTCATGGTGTCACATGCTTCCAAAAGACAAAAGAAAGCAATATTCATGTTGACACATGCTTCCAAAAGACAAAGTGGCTTCTGTAATATAAATACTGTATATACTTAATCCTAAATTGACTTAATTGTAACCCACCCGACACAACTTCTTTTGGGCTGCTAAATTTGAATTTATCTTTTTTTTATTCAGTGGAATATTTTTTCTGTCTTCAAGTATTGCAGTTCATGATTCTTGACATTTAAAATCCATTTTAGAGATTCTGTTATACTGGTATTTGCAAGATTTTACAGTAAAACTTTGTCCCTGTGCCGAATAAAGTCACTATTTGTGTAGTGACAAACTAAAATGTTTTTAAGTTCTAAAATTTTGTTGTCTCATCATTAAAGTCTGTCAGAAGTCAGATTCTTTTAATGCAACTTTAGTCCCATATAAACACTGACTGCATTAAGTGATAGCATCACAGCACCAGAAAAAAGAGTAGGCTTTCCTTTTTGATGGATTTAGGTAGTGTAATGGTATATAGATGTGGTATAATTTGGTCTCCCTAATCTGTTAAAAAAAAACAACTTGCAGTTAGGGTTAGTGGAGTTCCCACAGATATCAAAATGTAATTAGGACTGGAGTTCCCACAGATATCAAATTGTAATTAGGACTGGAGTTCCCACAGATATCAAATTGTAATTAGGACTATAATTCCCACAGTTAACAAATTGTCATTAGGACTGGAGTTCCCACAGTTGTCATTGTAATAAGAACTGGAGTTCCTACAGTTGTCAAATTGTAATTAGGACTGGAGTTCCTACAGTTGTCAATTATAATTAGGATTGGAGTTAATATGGTTATCAAATTCTAACTAGGACCGGAGTTCCTA
Organism: Potamilus streckersoni; assembly: GCA_016746295.1. Classification (NCBI taxonomy): domain Eukaryota; kingdom Metazoa; phylum Mollusca; class Bivalvia; order Unionida; family Unionidae; genus Potamilus; species Potamilus streckersoni. The sequence continues at coordinate 427,670 of JAEAOA010001733.1, read as the reverse complement.
CAAATTGTAATTAGGACTGGAGTTCCTACAAACTGTAATTAGGACTGGAGTTCCTATAAATGTTGGATTGTAATTAGGACTGGAGTTCCTACAAATTGTTATTAGGACTTGAGTTTCTACCAGTTGTAATTAGGACTGGAGTTCTAATAATTTGTAATAAGTGCTGGAGTTCCTACAAATTGTAATTAGGACTAGAGTTCTTATGGTTATCAAACTGTAATTAGGACTGGAGTTCTTATGGTTTTCAAACTGTAATTAGGACTGGAGTTCCTACAAATTGTAATTAGGATTGGAGTTTCTAACAATTGTAATTAGGACTGGAGTTCCCATAATTTGTAATAAGTGCTGGAGTTCCTACAAATTGTAATTAGGACTGGCGTTCCTATGGTTATCAAACTGTAATTAGGACTGGAGTTCCTACAAATTATAATAGGAATTGAGTTCTTACAGTTGTCAAATTGTAATCAGGACTGAAATTCCTATTGTTGTCAAATTGCTGAAAGAAAGTATAAGGATTGCTTCTGCATCATAACAAATAAGGAAACCTAGAAGTCCGTCTCATCATGTATGGTTGCTGTCAAAAAACAATGCCTGAAGAGATGATTTGACTCTTCATCCTGTGCTGTTGAATGACTAATTACAGGTGTGCGAGGCAATACAAATTAAAGCACTCATATTTCTGCTTCATAGATGTTTATTTCTTTTGTTCAAAATGAATTAATAACCACATGTTGTTTGCAGAGGAACCAGCTTGGTTTCAATTTTGCTGCTTTCTATTAATATGTGTAACCAAAGTCGTGTGATCTATAAGACAGGCTGAAGTTGAAGGCTTTTACTCGAACCAAGCAACTACAATTAAACATTTTATGTGTACATGTTAACACTTTAACTATTTACTTTATACTGTTCTTTGAACCAAAGTTGTTAATTGTGTTTGGATTAAGTTGGTGAGTGAAATGATAGTTTCTTCACACCCTTCTCACCATATTTTGACATTTTTGTTAGGGGGTGGGGTCAGAACCAATTGTCTTTTTGAAAAGTTGGAATTCACAGCCACCTGAAAAGCCAGATTCATGAAGCATAGCGCATTAGTAAGTGATGATTTTTTGTTTTTTATTTTATCGTGTGACTACCATTGTCTCTGCCTAATGAATCTGGTTTTTTTTCTAGCTTGCTGTGACAGGTTTTTGGTTGTTGTACTAAGAATAAATATGCTGAGAATTAGGTATAGTTCTTCTTATAAACAATGTTATTTTCATTTAATATGTATGACATTGGAAAGGGCATTATTGTTGATACCATGTGACTATTGGACATCTGATGCCATGGACACATAGGTTGCAAGATTTAAGTCATGTAACTAGTTATGCAGATGACAAGTACCAGGTCTAATGTCAACAATGGATAAGTTTCTTGTCTTTCAGTGGATTCAAGATGGAACAAATGTTATTCTCATAAATTCTGAAAAAAATAAATAATCTTCCTCTCAATTTCAAGCAGGTATGGCCATTATAAAGTCATTTAAATTTGCTAGGTCTTCTAGTAAGCAGCTACCATATACTGCCACCATGCAGTGCTGGAAGGGTCAGAGGAAACTAAGAAAGGATTAAACTGTTGTATTGGTGTTGATTTGTGACAGCATTCATTTCATTTCTTTTTAAAACATAATTTCCCAAATTTATGCAAATGGTGACTCATACATTGATGATAATGGCTGATAAAATCTCGCCTTGTACAAACATTTTCTGTTCTTGCAGGTACGAAGAACCAGTAGTTGTTCAATTCTAGCAGAAGCTCTACATTTGTACGATAACTTCATAAATTCAGCTAATGTCACATACAGATAGAAATGGTAGTCCAAAATGATCTGATTCACAATATCTTGTAATAAATGAAGTTCATATGTCATGTAGTTAAACAGTGAATAGCAAGTCCACACTTTTGTGATTCATAGCATCCAGTAAATATCACTGTCTGATGTCATATGATTCAAGAATTCATCCTGGTCACCAGAATCACCAAGTAGAGTTCTGAATTTCTCCACTGTCATTGTGTTGATGTAAAAACATCATCAGACTCTGATTCCTGGTCGGATTTATCATCTAGCATCGCTTACTTATCTTTACAGTCATCAAACATTATTTATGTGCAGAATGAGCTTGGACTATGTCAGTGACACTTTGATAATAGTCTATACAATTTTAACAAAGGATCCCTATAACTGAACAGATGCCAGATGTGTCAGGATAAAAGCATACATGCCAACCATTATGCTTTTGGTGTAATCATTACGCTGTTTTTCACTAAATTATGCCTTACTCGTAAATGTACTTGGATTACACTTTTTTGGTATTTCCTCCTCCCAGAAGAAATTAATAATTTTTTTTTCTCATTTTTATTGACATCCCACTAATCGCACAAAATGTATTCTGGAGAAGATGGCTTCTGAGTAACTATGATATAAAAGTACACTTGTCTGTAGACTAGCAGTAACTATCCTTAGTGTTATGTTCTATTTATAGCACCTGCCCTAATTCCAAGAAAACCTCTGTTTTTATTTATAGCAGCTGTCTGGCTTAGGACATAACAGACTGGTTTTCTAATTTTTAATCTTTGCTCACATATTCTTCATTTAAAATAATGTGAGATACAGAACCATTCTGCAGAAATATGGTGGTAAAAGTTGTCCTATTTATTCTAGTCGATGCATATGTTGCAGCAAAAATGTTTTTCAAATGATTTCAAAGATGAATTAGAAAGAAAAAAAAACTGAAAAAATGTATGATGAATACTTGAATAAAACAATACAGTGCCATTCTTTGGTAGTCATGCCCATTGCAGGCTGTGTGGAAAGGATTTTAATTGGTCATAGTGTAAAACAAAGATGCCTTGAATTAGCTCATTTTGCTAACTCCAATACTAAGGTATCTTCTTTTTTTACAGCAGAACTAAATTGTGGAAACAAATTTTAAAAATGTAAGGGGCACTATTTACTGAGCTCTGAATAAAATTCTGACTAAAACTAGTGGTTTAATACAGCTTTGGTCTTTTGTTTAAACGGATGCTTCCTGATGCCAAAATTGCAGAAAATATGCATGTGTTTTATACATATGCACATTGTATTTTATTATGTTATATGTGGATTACTTTTTTTCAGCTCAGATTACTCCTTTCGTTAACTTGGATTAAGAGTTTTCCTCGCCAGGGGTTGGCATGTATGTAAAAGGGAGTTAAAAAAAATAAACTCCTGCTATTAACTGAATATGTGACTGACTTGGCACTGAACAAATATAAAGTTTGTGACTCAGTTATAGTATTTTCAAATGTGGAAAAGAGTGCAGCCTTTACAAACTAATAGATTAAGGTAGGAGCTTTAAAATTTGGAGCCCAATAAAAAAGATTGTGAACTGGGGAAACAAAACGGATGCTACCTATTATATTATATAAGCTAAAGGATTAAGATCAGATTTATCAAATCCTGTATATGTTGTGCTTATAAGATGACTCCTTTCCTGCATTTTCAATCGAAGATTGTATTTCATATTTGAACTGGATTTTCCTGTTCACATTGTAACTGATCTAATTTATTAGTACACAAAGGGCCTCCTTATTGATTTAAACTTTTGCATATTAGCCCAGAAATGGATTTAGCGCAATTAACCTTTTGTTTACTTTGAAATACAGCAGTGAAATATGTTTTGTTTTACAAAAACTTCTTTTTTGAAGTTTTATTTTGAGGAGGAGGGAAAAAATGATAATGACCACATTGATGCTGATGACTGGTTTTTGATGATGATGATGATGATCATCATCATCATCATCATAACTGATCTAAAATTAACTTCAAGAATCATTTTTCGGCCATTGCATTTCATCTGCTATCTGCATTATTTAAGAGAAGATCTAAACCCTCTGTATAAAATAAATTGACTGTTTATTGGTAGGAATTTTTATCCAACATAAATAGCCAGGATGTAGAAAGGTATTGGTTAAATTTGGGCAGGAAAAGGTGCTTTACTTCAGATTGTGGTTTTACTTAAAATTTCCTTTACTTACCACATTGTCTTGTTTATATTTACAGTGTGTCTGGGCAGTATGGGTGATGTAAAGGGAGCTTATGACATTTTCAAGGAAGTTCCTGGCTTGTTGAAGAAGAAGAACAATCAAATTGAAGCTTATTGTTCAAACAGGGTAAAACAAAACTATTCCTAATTGTAATTCCTTGCCTACTCTGCCTGCAAAAGGAAATAAAGAAGGAAAAAGGAGATCTTCCTCCATTTATTGGTTATATTTTGGAAAATTTAACTTGCAATAAAATTCTCCCAGCAGTCTGTTTTAGAATTGCCATTGAGTGACTTATAATAAAACAGATTAAACAGAAAGGCTAGTTTAGCTTCATGGTGAAATGCCATTTCTCATAAATGTTTGCTTTATAATTGGGAAAGGAGAGCTCAGCTTGCCATTTCTTCATCCTGGTCTAGTCAATAATGTGTAGACACTGCTAAGTAAAGACTCCAATGAACTTGCAATTGTTTGTTGTAGGAAGGTCTTTTACTTTGTCATTATAACTCACAAAAATATACAGTATGGCAGAAGCAACAAATTCTTTATGTAAATTTCCATACTGCCAAACATATCATAAATATGCAGAATATTAAAATAATAAGTACTAGGTAATGTAAATTAATTAACCCATAAGTTTCCATATGACACACATATAATAATAAAATGACCACATAAGATTACAAATTACATGAAAATTTTGTATATGGCAAAGGCATAATGTATTTCCCAGTAATTTTATTATATTATTTGGTAATGTGATAAAAAAAATAATTATGTTAGATTTGTGCTAAAGTCAAATAAAGTGTGTAAAACTCCATACAGTCTTTAACATGCCAAGATTTACAAAGAAAGAAGTTACCCCTCCTTTTTCATTAATTCCTTTGGAAATAATTGCCCTGATATGAACCTCTCTATTAAAAAATGCTTCATATAAACTAGACAGGTAATTTAAGTTATATTAAAAGCACTGTTTAGTGAAAATAAGTTTCATATGCAGTTATGTTACTTGATCATAATACGTTGAGAGTACATCTCCTTGTATATCCAGCACTCCCAAATAAGAATTACATCTTTTGAGTTGTTCAGCAACAAAGGTGCTAAACAAATTGTCAGCCTGCCAAGGTGCAAAGTCAGACAAGAGTGACCTACCCTTGGATTGTGGGAACATCTGCTTCAAATGTGGAAAGACGATGGTTTGAATCCAGCAAAGTCATACCAAAGACTTATTAAAATGAAACTAGTAGCTGTTTTGCTTGGTGTTAAGCATTAAGAGGTTAGTGTTATGACTGGTGAGCCTGGTGTCAGGATATTGTGACTGGGTGGGAAATGATTCCACGTCTGCAGTATGAAGCCTCAGTGCTAGACATCACTATAAATTGCCAAACTGATAATAGTGATATGACGCACATTGTTAAAGCTATGTTAAAAATCCAAACACACACATGCACACATAAGATATTTCACACTTCACTGATCTAATTTATAAATATATTGAGTTGGCATTACTTTTATTACTTGCCCATTGGTCTGTAATGCTTTCAAGAACTTAGTTTTAGATGAGTCTGTGAATTCTGTAAAGCAGGTGACTGTTATTATTATTATTATTATTATTATTATTATTATTATTATTATTATTATTATTATTATTATTATTAATATTATCCTCCACATTATTCAGATATGTCTGTATGATTGGCTGGACTAACAGTATCAGGTTTAAGATAGCTGAAAGATATACATGTACCATGCTACTTGGAGCATATGTGAAACAATCTTGTCTGCCAAGAACTAGCTCTGAGAGAACAGAGATATATGCAATCAAGGATGCAGGTTTATCATGTGTTGCCACCACTTCAATCAGGAACTTCCTCTTTATCCGAAACCATGAAGAGTACCCATTCATCAGCAGATAACAATCAGGCCATTACAAACTTCTAACACTCCTCAACCTGTGCTGTCTGTTTTTGAGACAAACTATAAATAATTCATGATCCCTGTGGCAGCTGAAATTTTAGGATAAGTTTGGTCTCATCTTAATGAAAGGGAGAACATCACAAATCTGCTGCTTATCTTGATTTGATTTTAATCATCCCCCCCCAATCAAAATATCTTAATTTTCCAACTTTTCTTAAACCCAAAAATTCTTATTTTTACCCCCCCCCCCATATTACGTTTTACTTTATGTTGGAGGAGACGAGGAATATATAAGGAGCGATGGATTCAGGAAAGGTCTTGCGTATTGATCAACAATAGGAGGAAGATGCGACAGAACCATGATCAGGCAAGAACAGAACAAGAACGGTTGGAGGTATCAGAAGCCTCCCAACAACTAGATCAGAAAGTGGAGAGAAGCTGTAGGTGAGACAAGCGAGAGTGGCTAGAACAGAAAAGCCAAGAAGCACAGGAAGCGGCTGAGAAAAATGATACAAAGACACTCTATCGCATCATTGGTGACATCACTGGAGCGAATAGTGGACATGGAGCCCCTATCAAGGACAAAATGGAAAGTCATGTCTAACCAAAGAAGAACAGACACTCAATGGTTTGAGCATTCTAGGAAATGTGGACAGAAGAAATTTTAACAGCAGAGACGGAGATGGTGGTACCATTCCTAAAGAATAACAAAGTGCCTGGCCTGGATATGGTGTCTGCAGAAATGCTCAAGCACGGTGGACAGTATTTCATTAATGAACTGACATATTCTAAGCTCATGTTGGTTGATGACACAAGTACCCAAAGAGTGGTACAAAGGAGTCATTGTCAAACTTCCAAAGAAAGGAAACCTGGCAGACTTTACGAACTGGCAAGGAATCACACTCTTCTCTGTCCCTGGCAAAGTATTTAGCATTGTCCTGTTAGGGCGACTAAAGGAAGCTGTGGCCACGAAGCTCAGAGAAGAACAGGCTGGCTTTCATCAAGGCCGATTGTGCAGTGAGAAACATCATTGAGCAGAGCCTGGAACACCAAACAGCGACTCATTGTCAACTTTGTCGACTTTACAAGGCCTTCAACAATATACACCAGGAGTTGTTTTGGAATATAGTGATGTTGTACGGCATCTCAAAGCGATTCATTGAGGTCTTTAGAAACCTGTACCTCGACTTCATTATGAAGAAAGCCATGGACTGAGATGATTTGGAATTCCATGGCTGAAACAAAACCGATAAACTGACCTTGACTTCATGGATGACATTGCACTCCTTAGCATCATGAATAAAAAAGCGCAAGAAATGACAATGAGCTTGGAATGCGAAGCGGCCAGAGTTGGGCCTATGATAAGTGGGAATAATACAAAGATATGAGGATTGGATATACCACAGCAAGGTATGCCATGAATTTTGGTCAGCAACAACTTGCGGAGTTTGAGTAATTCACCCTACCTAGGCAGCACCCTAGCCAACGATGGCAATGGATTGCAAAGAGGCTTAACTTCATCCAACAACAATGGTTGCGTAGAATCCTGCAAATCTCATACAAGGATCACATCACAAATGAAGAGATCCACCAGCAAACAGGCACCCGCCCTGTCAACGACATTGTGACAGAGCACCGGCTATGTTTTGCAGGCCACACATTCTTGCAACCCATCTCATGGCATCCAAGAAATGCCATCTTGTGAATGCCACAGGGAAGATGGAAACAATGCCATGCCCCTGAACTATATAGCAAAGCACCTTCATAGAAGACCTGAGAGCACTGTGCATATCGTTGGATGACACTGAAACCATTGCAACATATCGACCTCGATGGAGAGCACTTGCTGCCCAATGCACCGAATGGTGCAGAAAGACCTAAGACCAAAGCACCTCCTTCAAAGTGAACAATTATGATGCAGAAATTCTGCGAGAAATACACTACAGATATATTTGAAAATCTGTCATTTTTCCATTTTCATGTTTTATGCTACTATTTTTTGTATTAATTGAATTAACACTAAATATCAGCATAAGAGATGAAAATAGTAACGTGATAGAATTTCATGGTACAGTTGCAGCAAATGTTTTTCACATTACGTAAATAGCTGAAGACAGTGAAGATGTCAATTCCTTTGTAACATTTTTGTAAATATATGGTCACAAATACTAATCCTGTGAGGGGTTTTCCCTTTGGTATCCTGATTTTCATTTCACTCAAGGATTTGCACAGATGCCAGCACATCAGACTGGGTTGCTCACATCTTCCCCTTCTTTCAAGAAATCAAAAGGATTTGGCCATTTAGGGATACTCATTACAGATAATCTCCAAGAGATGAAGACCATGGTGAATGCCTTTCATTTGTCTGGAAAAGGGCATTCTCATTCTGACACACCAACCACTGTCATCAATTACATTAGAAGGCAGGTCCTAAGATCTTTGTCTTCTTTACAGAATTTTTCATCTGGCATCTTCATTAATAAATCTGTGTCTAAGTCCTTCACAAGCAAGCACAATGTCCTTGCAAACTCCCAGTGAAATCAGCCAGTTCATACAGACAGGTCCAGTCACACCTTCAGTTGGATTAGTGCTCATTAAGGTTAACGGACCCCCTTGTCACGTAAAAATAGAAGGACACATTCGGTATGAGCTCATTCACCCATTTAATACACAGTTGTCACAGGACAATCTAACTCCGTTCAAATGACACATATATGTATTTGCATGTGATATAAATAAAATATATGTATAGTATATATGCTGTATCAATACTCGTGGTATTAATTTTTCATTAAAAGGAAACGAGGCAAACCTCGTTCCCTTTTAATGAAAAATGTATACATCTCGTGGTATATTATTGATACAACATGCATACATACATACATACATACATACATACATACATACATACATACATACATACATACATACATACATACATACATACATACATACATACATACATACATACATACATACATACATACATACATACATACATACATACATACATAGATGCATGCATACATACATACATACATGCATGCATACATACATACATACATACATACATACATACATACATACATACATACATACATACATACATACATACATACATACATACATACATACATACATACATACATACATACATACTTACATACTTACATACATACATACATACATACATACATACATACATACATACATACATACATACATACATACATACATACATACATACATACATACATACATACATCCATAGATGCATGCATACATCCATCCATACATACATACATACATACATACATACATACATACATACATACATACATACATACATACATACATACATACATACATACATACATACATACATACATACATACATACATACATACATACATACATACATACATACATACATACATACATACATACATACATACATACATACATACATACATTCGTACATACATACATACATACATACACACACACACACATACATACATACATACATACATACATACATACATACATACATACATACATACATACATACATACATACATACATACATACATACATACATACATACATACATACATACATACATACATACATACATACATACATACATACATACATACATACATACATACATACTGGTCCTAAAGCTATTTTGACTGTAGACCAAACATAAATTTTATGCAGTTGTATAAAGAGCCGGCAGTTCATGGAAATTGATTATTTTAAAGGTGATCTTGAAGGAACACTGGCTTAATTTATAGTCATGATAAACGATCAAGGCAGGCATAGGTCTTCTTTTTTCGCAATCGGTTTCAGATTTATTACTGGTAAAATATATTGCCTTCTACCTTCTTATTTCCGCATAGCCTCCAAATCTAAAACTCCATTTATCTCAACGCAGCGTTGGATGGCCAAGATTAGACTGAAACGAAATTTTTATAAACAATGCACTCACTTAATTAATGCTTTTAGTTCTGGTGGGGTTAGAACGTCGGCCTTTGATGCGGGAAGTCGCTGGTTCGAACCCAAACTGAGTCAAAGCAAAGACATAAAAGCGTTACTAGCAGCTGCCTCACTTGGTGCTCAGTATTAAGAGGATATTATTAGGATTGGTCGGCCTATGGTCATTATAATGTGACTGTCTGTGGCAACTGCTGCATGACTGCGGTATGACGCACCAGTGCAAGTCATCACTATAAACTGCCACGCTTCAGACATCGTAGCGATGTGACTGAAAAATTGTTAAAAAATACACACTGGAGTTCGTTTCCCCATTATGGAGATAAGGGTGTTTGAATAGGGCATGTTCATGTATGTATTTTTGTTTGTTTTTTTATTTTAATAGATTCCTGATAGCATTTATGATGAAGTCTCAGTAATAACTACTCCATAAAGATTCATTTTTCATTACCGCCTCGCAGATTGACTATTTTCAATTCTAAGAATGGAGAAAGAAGAATATCCAAGGTAACATAATTATTATGTAATTTGTTAGTTTTAGGAACTAGATTGTTTTGATCATTGAGCGTTAGAAAGAAAGGACAATACATACATACATACATACATACATACATACATACATACATACATACATACATACATACATACATACATACATACATACATACATACATACATACATACATACATACATACATACATACATACATACATACATACATACATACATACATACATACATACATACATACATACAAACATACATACATACATACATACATACATACATACATACATACATACATACATACATACAAACATACATACATTCATACATACATACATACATACATACATACATACATACATACATACATACATACATACATACATACATACATACATACATACATACATACATACATACATACATACATACATACATACATACATACATACATACATACATACATACATACATACATTCATACATACATACATCCATATAAACATACATACATACATACATACATACATACATACATACATACATACATACATACATACATACATACATACATACATACATACATACATACATACATACATACATACATACATACATACATTCATACATACATACATACATACATACATACATACATACATACATACATACATACATACATACATACATACATACATACATACATACATACATACATACATACATACATACATACATACATACATACATACATACATACATACTAGCACTTGCCTCGCTTTGCGCTTGTCATTAACAGGTTAGTCATAGGACTGGTCGGCCTTGTGTCAGGATAATGTGACTAAGTGGGACATCATACTACACTGAAAATAATGCAGCCATTTGACTCTAATATCGTTAAAGTTACGATAAAACTAAATTACACACACTTGCATACACACATACATACATACATACATACATACATACATACATACATACATACATACATACATACATACATACATACATACATACATACATACATACATACATACATACATACATACATACATACATACATACATACATACATACATACATACATAATGCTTCGCTTTGCGCTTGTCATTAACAGGTTAGTCATAGGACTGGTCGGCCTTGTGTCAGGATAATGTGACTAAGTGGGACATCAGACTATACTGAAAATATTGCAGCCATTTGACTCTAATATTGTTAAAGTTACGATAAAACTCTAAATTACACACACATACATACATATATACATACATACATACATACATGCATGCATGCATGCATACATACATACATACATACATACATACATACATACATACATACATACATACATACATACATACATACATACATACATACATACATACATACATACATACATACATACATACATACATACATACATACATACATACATACATACATACATACATACATACATACATATCGACCTATCTGCTTAGATATATTTAAAACTCAAATGATAAAACTGGATAAAAAGATTAATAACTAATCCAATGCTTGCGAAGCGCTGTTATAAATTTTAATCAAATTAATAATTTTATCACAATAAGGAGACTACTTTTGAAGCAGCTCTTCCTAATTTTTCATCAGTCTTCAGCATTTGCTAACGTTAACATGAAATGTAATTACTTAGTTGCTCTATTTTTCAAAAAAAAAATTATTTCCAATCGCACTTTACTTTTCTATTTAATTTGGACTTTCAAAGAATATGCTTGCTTTGACGACTGAGTAATTTCTTCATCAGTGAGAGACAAGTGAAGACAGAATTTTACATGAAGCAAAATTTGTGGAAGGAACGTCTCTGTCGGCTATTATGGAATATAATATATATATATATATATATATATATATATATATATATATATATATATATATATATATATGTATGTAACGTTATATTTACAACGAGTGTATAACTGTGTCATTTTAAAAATTTCATCTGACAGCTTATTTTAGTGGTCAACAATAGACCCAATTGTTCATTGTCATTGAAAGACTCGTAAATTGTGAAAACTTTCATGTGCGTCTGTTGTACAACAGTAGCCAGTTATAGCTATCTATTTACCTCGCGAAAGACAGATAAAACCAGATAAATAGGCTAACTGTAGAAATATGTTTTAGGTTTTGATAATGAACATGGTTCCACCCTATATTTTTGAATGTCATTAGTCATTTTAATGTATTTTATTTTGCTACATAAATGCAACAGTAAAAATCATATATTATACATACATTATTTTTTTTTAAAACCTATCATGTGGTTGAAAACATTTAAAAACATATACGAATAAGGTATTTCGTGTTTTTTTTCTTACCAAAACCAACCTCTTTTCTGGAAGTAGATACCATAAGAAATTAATAGCTATGACTTGCCAGTGAGAAATGCGATTTGATACACTATATAATTCCGAGCAGACTTTATAAATAAAAGTAACCAATTTCTTTCAAATGAGAGTTATCATCACAAGCCTATATCACCTGTGGTTGACTGTTTGAATTTGTGTAGACTTGTTTAAACAGTCATTTGGATCAAAAATATAGTTTTCTTGCCGTTATGATCCATCATGACCTTTCACACTTTCAAGTAAATTCATTTACTAACATAAAAATGGCTACTATCACTGATATGTAAAGGATTGTTGCATTGTGTTCTTGATGACGTAGTTTTGCTTAAGCTTGAAGCATATAAAACTTTTGCTTGAGCGGAACGACCCATACAGGAACTGCACTTGTGGCATGAACTTGGGAGGTATCACGGTACCAGTTGCTTTTCCATAGACCGCAATGCTAATGTTTTCGAAATAAATATACTTTCTATCCTACCTCAGCATGCATGTCACACACTGTCACAGAGAACAATATTAGATTGTTAATTTGATAACATCGAAAATAGGTACTCCATTGCATTTAAGAAAGATAACTCTGCTGGAACTAGACAGGGGTAAGAGTTATCTAGTTACACCGGACACATTTTCAGTCCTGTGTACCACATTTAAAAAAAAAATCTTTAAAAATACAAAATGTGATCTAGATATGAATTAATATAATTTCACATGTTGCCAAGAGGCTCAACTTTTTTAAAGCCTAACAGAAAGTACAACTCTTACATAATGCACCAATCACAGCTAGTTTTGTCGTTTATTTCTGAATGCAATGTTCCCTACACCTTAAGCTCCGCCCACCTGGGGTTGTACAATTCGTACCGTTATACCTGGGAGATCGGTCCGCAAAAATGTTTTGAGGTGTCAATGTACAATATTTTTTGGCAAAATTTCATCTAACGATGACCTATTGCAGAAAAATGATAATATTACAATAAAGATACAAATAAAAATTAATGATTTTTTTTGAAAGTATGCTTGTAAGATTCTGACTGAAGTATTAAGGTCAATTCCTTATGCAACTGATGGCTTTGATACTGAACCGATACTACCACCAGCCCCTCATTTTTACATTCATATTTGACAGGAAAGAGCTATTATGAATATGTTCCTGTGACAAGACGACTAAAAGAATCAGTATGCACCTTATTCATTCTTAAAGTTCACTATCACTATAACAAATTAGCTAAATTTTCATCACCCCAAAACCATGTAGATTTTTAAATATTTATCTCTGTAAAAGACACATGTAAATACGTAAGCCAAGTCGGTTGCTCATTTGCAGCCCAAGTTACGCATTTAATCTACAACGCTAGTCTAAATGTTACAGGCAGTCACCAACAAGGCAACCCATTTCCATGCCTAACTCAAAGTGAACGTAAACCACATTACAAATTTGGCTTATGCGTGAATTTATAAATGCTGAAATTGTGCTAATTAGTCTCATGCCTTCTACCTTAAAAATTAGAGCCGTGTCAAAATACTAAACTATCCAATGAGAAATGAAATGAGCGTAAAGTTATGTTGCTTGCATAAGTAACTACCGTCAGTCATCCACTGCAATATTCTAAACTTTTGACAATAAACAGAAGATATCTGTTTTAAGGGATATTAGGAAATATATTACGAGTGAAGAGTGTAGTTTCGTTTCATAATATGTTCTAATGTAAAACAATCAGTTTGCATAAGTTGTGTTATTCTATTCTTTACCAAAGGCATTGACGGTTAATTTACAACAGCCATAGAAAGAATTCCTTAAATTTTACTAAAATTTTATTACAGGGACTTCTTACAAAATTAACAGAATCATAAATAAACTAAAAACGTTTCGAAGCATCCCCATCCGATTAAATATATTTGTTAATCACTCGGAGCATTCAAATATCCTTTATTTCGATGGCAGTTTTACAAAGACTATTCATCGATATAAACATTTTCATTGAATTTATTTAACTAAAGTACCAATTACGTCATAAATAAAGCAGTAATATTGTTCCTCTGCGAAGCATTACAAAATTGTATTAAAACTTATATGAGTTATTGAACCAATATTTTAATATGATTGCAGTTAGAACATTGTGCTCTTTTGTGCAAGATTGTTTTTTTATGATAGGCATATGACCTTGGCAATGAATCAGCCTATATCAAGTAAAATGTTATAATAAATACACGTCTTGGTGAGAATGTTAAGAGACAAGTAACTTTATTGCCTCTATGGACAACTTGATTATGAGTCCAACATAATTTTACCACTACTTAATCTCATGCTCCACAATATTGTACTGACAACAGCTTGGTTTCTTCATTGACCTGGCAAGTGCTCCATGAATGATGACAGATCTTGTAAGCTGTAAACATTAAAAATAATCACGCTAGCTACATATTATTTGTTTGCAGAATCAAAACTTTTTAACACTAAACATCACTTTGTCACAAACGCTGACCTGAGACTGTGACATGTTTGTATCGCAGACATCGTCACTTAACAAGCCACGGGCGACAATCTACTATGCTCATTTATCAGGCTTGACTGCCTGTGAGAAGCTTTCCTCATTTACCATGATTATGAATACAACTGCTGCACAAAACACTATGTGTGCAAGTAAAATTTGATGAGTCAATTAGCGTTTCTCGTTCAAATAAAATCATTTACAGATTTATAAACCAAACAGTTTCATTACTGTGTAGAACATTGTTAACACTGAATTGTTGATGAAAATCCCCAATTACCTTGACAGCAAACTAAAGTAACGTGTCTATCCAAGATTCTGTATTGAACAATAATAGTATAGTCCTGGTCAGTACATCCATTTAAATTTCTGAATATGTGCAACTTTAGAGTGAGACCTGTTACATACAATTGTATTATCCCGATTTATGCTACAAACATGTTTTAAAAAATATTGCCGAAGAGGAATAAATATATTTAAAGAGACGGATCGCATGGCAGATTACATAAATTCAGAAGATCAGTCAGCAAAATTAATTGAATACGGTAATGATACTTCACATGCATATGGTAAACGTAGCAACCGTCAGTCGGCCACTGTATTAGTTTAACAGGATGACAATAAATAAAGAACACATGCTTTTTGTAGATGGAACTAAATATTTTACGAGTGAAGTGGAAATATTTAACTTTCATGGATGCGGATGTGATGAGTGGCAATGGACAATGTTTCCACTTCATTATTGACATGTTTTCTTTTATCTACCCCCAAAAAGCGTAATTTTTTTTTAACTAAATATTTAGTAAGGCAACACCCGCCATTCCTTAGATTTGGATTCCTTTATATGCTAGTGCTATTAACATTAGCAATAAAAGCGCAATAAGGACAAGTTCATTTACTATTTAAATTTAACTCTCTCTCTCTCTCTCTCTCTCTCTCTCTCTCTCTCTCTCTCTCTCTCTCTCTCTCTCTCTCTCTCTCTCTCTCTCTCTCTCTCTCTCTCTCTCTCAATATATATATGCAATAAACTGACGACGAACAGTACGAAACTAGTAACTAACTAGCCTAAGCGCTTTTGACTCTTAATGAGTCTTTTTCAAAGGCAAATACAAAACATATATATATATATATATATATATATATATATATATATATATATATATATATATATATATATATATATATATATACGACAAACAAATAAACACAAAAGCGTTGTGTTTGTAAACCTCTACATGGCTGTCTCTACAAAACAAACAACGTTTTTGTGTTTATTTGTTTGTCGTATATATGTTTTGTATTTGCCTTTGAAAATGATTCATTAAGAGTCGAAAGCGCTTAGGCTAGTTAGTTTCTAGTTTCGTACTGTTCGTCGTCAGTTCATTGCATCTATTTTAATCAATCCCTGACACACGTGATCCCTTGGTGGATCCAGTACGCTTGAAAGGGTTGTTATTCGCCATATGATTTGCATTCTTTATATATATATATATATATATATATATATATATATATATATATATATATATATATATATATATATATATATATATATATATATATATATATATATATATATATATATATATATACATACATATATATATATATATATATATATATATATATATATATATATATATATATATATATATATATATATATATATATATATATATATATTTATATATAATGCTTCAATTAACTTTGGTATTTGCGATTATTAGTACAGTGTTCATTGCTGTGGCGGGATTGTGGTGGAGACACCACAGAGCGGTTCTATCCTACATACTTAACAGTGTAACGTCTTTACCCAAAATATGATAACAATTGCTGATGAATGTATAATAATTTTTATTTTGTTATTTGGTTTCTTAGTTTATTTAATTCTGCATACATGTATAGATTTTATGACCTTTGACGTATTAAAATCTAATTTTAAATGTGATGTTCTACATAAATATTTGATTGTCATTAATTTTCGGTTAGTAATCAATACACATTTATCTTCGATGTTTCCGTCGGTTTTAACGATGATTATGATTGAGATGAGAGTTAAAATTGATACTTAAACTACTTTATTGCCATGCAGAAACGATGCCGGATGCGTAACACTGACTATTATCGAATATAAACAAGTCATGTAAGTTTAGTTAATGACAATTTGTATGATTCATGTCGTAAGCTATTATTGACCAACCTTTGGTCGATTCCATTTCTTTTTTAGGCATTTTTATCTTGGCATCTTCTCTCTGATTACATGATGCATACTACAGCATCTATGACTTTGATATGTTTGAAGATCTGTTCATCCCGATGGAAGGTTGGAGAGAAACATACTGATAAAAAGACAGACAGACAAAGCGAGAAAGAGTGGGTACTAACGAACATATGGAGGAGAAACAATAATGGATACACAAGTTTAAATAACATACATCAATATTCACTACTTTTTCTCAAGAAACTTCTTTTTGATATTGCACTAAACATATGAGACAAATTTCCAGTATAGGTCAATTTATAGGCACATTATTTTTCCTTTTAGAAAATCTCCACGGGGAACACCGATTCGAGGAACCATGTGCGTTGATCTTTTGATTAAAACATTTTATTAATATTCATTTAAATTTGATTGTCATTTTTATTGCTGTTTCTATCAATTCAAAACACATTGAAATAGTTCTTTCTTCGTCAATGCGTTGGGTTGATGTTTAACAAGCATTTTAAAGAAAACCGCACAAATTCAGACCTGCAGTGGCATAATGCGACAATCAGTTTAGGGTAAATTCTGTTTTCTTGTCTCTTATCATTTAAATTGAACAGCTTAGATCTATAGCCGCCCATGCATTATGTAATTTCAAATAAAGATTTAATTATTTTATGGTAAGGGACGCGTTGTATGCCTTTAAGCTATGATATCTATACATAAATCACTCATGATATTAATGCATAACGATTTCATTGGGGTTTGGTTTTGCATTATATAAGGTAAGCAGTTTCGTGGCTCATCTAAAAAATTATGCAAGTTTTCAATAATGGAATGAGGCCATTCAAATCATGCTTTCCTCCAAATACACAAGGACAATGATAAAGAAGTTGTTTCAGCATCTACTGAACATTGCCTTATACTCTCTTTCAATTCAAAGAAAGGTGAGTATCGTTGCTAAATACTCACATTTATGACAATTATCTGTCTTATTTGTGTGCATTTTTTATGTTATTTGATAATTACCAATCAAAAATATAAATTACACCCATTCTTTATCTAACAATTACGATTACATATATACAGTTTGAAGTCATTCGAATAAATGATGTGACTCTAGTGTGATCTATTGGAAATATAACCAAAAACACCATCAGTAATTGTTACACAATGTGTAATCGTGCGCCAGTAAATGTACAACGATATTACACCACACGCTGAATGTTCCATCCGTGCTTGTCTTTGTTTATTTCAGTTTATTTAAATATTATCCTGGAAACAAAATCTTGAAGGTTCATAATGAAGTAAGTGAATTTAGTATGTATTATGTACCATCCTGATCATATACAGTTAATCTTTTTGTGATTTATAATATTTTCATTATTTTTTCTATGTTGAATTGACATACTTTTATTTGATGGAAGAAGGTTCGGCTTATAATGAATATAAATGTTTCCATGACTTACATTTCTGTATCATTTCAGGCCTAGTGGGTTTCAGTTTGAGTAAGGGTGAATTTCAATGCATTCCTCATCCACATGTGAGTCAAATATTGATTATAAGTCTTTTTTAAGATAGTCTTATTTCGT
Source organism: Potamilus streckersoni (assembly GCA_016746295.1). Classification (NCBI taxonomy): domain Eukaryota; kingdom Metazoa; phylum Mollusca; class Bivalvia; order Unionida; family Unionidae; genus Potamilus; species Potamilus streckersoni. The sequence goes on along the minus strand of JAEAOA010001733.1, from coordinate 408,516 downwards.
TTGATGATGACTTTGACATACTCCTACTGTATTTAGCTTTCATATGCACCAGTCTGCAAGCATAGTAAACCCACATCTGTCATGGTATTATGTTCAGTCAGATCAGAGTCTATGCTTTGATTTTAATCGCACATAATATGGGTACGCATTGTTCATAAGTATAGATGGCAAAGCGAGTATAAAACAACTTTTGTTAAGAGTCATTTCATATATATGCGTAAAAGACACATATATAACCTTATAAATTCTACTTTGTTGTGTTGACTTATGTCATTGTATCGAATTTTACCTTTAAATATATGCAATGTGAGAAATATTTCGTTCTGAATTCATTGGAATTCTATAAGAGGTAAGAGGAAATCATCGCTAGCTTGAAAGTATTATAATAATTTAATAATTATATTTGCTGAGATTCATTATTTTTAACTTGAATCAGGGTCTAAACTCTATGAATACTTAAAAATGGACATTTATGATATTTTTTGTGAAATGTGTTTAAGTATAGTTTGGCAAAAATATTTATACCCCTCTTTAGTACTAACAATAGAACAAAACGATTTTGTTTTTAAACTAACGCGTTGTTTATCATTCAGTATTTAACTGTCCTTTAGAGAAATTGGAAAGACTTGAACCATAATGCTGTTCTAAATATTTGACCATTAAAACCTATATATGATCAATTTGTAATTATATATGTCCCTATATTTTGTAACTCATGGCACATGATTTTATTTAATTTTTTAAATGTCTTTTTATTAATTGTAGTAATTATTCATTATCTTTAGTTTCATTTTTCCTATATGACTACGTGAATATTAGGAGCGTAAAACTGTATAGGATCTAAAAATAGATGGTTACGTATCTATTAATAATTACTAACAATAGTCTTAATGACGACATCGGGATAATTTCTCATTGGCTGAAAGGGTTTGGACTGTTCTAGAAGAATTAATTAATTCCCCATAGAATTACATGAATTTTGGAATCAATTGAGTAGTATGATGTGTCACGTGGGGTCTGTTGTGAACTAGTGTAGAAATAGAAAGTGTATCTAATGAGAGAAATGAGCAATCATATCCATTTCTATTATAGAGTCTTTCTTTTTAATGTGTTCCTGTTGTAAGTCTTTAGATTTATTTTATGTTGATCTTAGATACTATCTGTGAGGAAAGACATTTGATTGGACTGTTCAATGGAAATATAAAGTGCTTGTTATTTGAACTATATCTTGAGAATGGGCGGGCCCTTCCACACCCAAAACTTTGTTTGCCTTCACTTCTAAGTACACTATTAGAGTGGCGTTTGCATTAAGAAGACTCATGTAGGTCATACAGTAAATTTTTTATTAGGTGGTGACATCCGTGGAGTCTATATGGTTTCCTACGCCCAGTTTTATTTCAATTTAAGGGTACATATGAATCCGATTGTGGTGAAAATGATCAGCGGATGTTCGGCTCACTGCATCCTGCGTATTTACCATACACATAACATTATTTCCCATCGTTTGGCTGTCAATATAAGATTTAAATCGACAGGTTCATCCGTTTCTCATTACCAGTTCACCTGTTTAACATTTTATCTTTATCGTTGGCATACTTTTTAATGTCATCGTCTTGGAGATAAACTAATCCGTTGATGGTTGTATCTTGTGCGTCTACAGAGTTACAAATGCCACTGACTCTCAGCAAATTAAATATCCATTTTTCCTGCCTTGATATCGCTCTCCCACTCAGTTCTCTTGCTAAGCGTCTTCCAAAATCCTATTCGACAGTATTTAAGGCTTCCTGAGACAGTTGATGCACAAAAATATCATTATGATCAATAATGTCTTTTCCATTTGGGTTTCCATCATTTCCGCTTTGTTCTCGCGCTACCGTAAGGTGAGAAAGGCTTCAAAGTCCTCGACAGACGTGAAAAATTCAATTTTTCAATTGCTGCATGCCCATTCTTGTAGTGTATATGCCGTATTTGTTTTAGACAATGCCGGCTAGATAACACACTACATCCGAGTTTAATTATTTGTCTAATGGCTTGTTTGTTATACGTATCTTAACTCATACATTTGTGACAGAATTGCATAGCTAATTCGAATGTTCGAGTCCACCAACCCGACTCTGGTTTGGCACTGACGTAACACATTACGAGTTGACACCTTGACATCATTGCATGGGTCATTAGAAAAAATATAATGCCGTTGTTGAGGACTTCCGAGGGATGACAACGTGGATTGACTCTTTCTCCTATAAGGACGAAGACTCATTTAGGTATATTCTAAAAGAGAACAACATAGACTCAGCAGAAAACCCATGCATTTTTAAAACATGAATAATGTGGTAAAGTTAAGCAGCGAACAGATTACCATATAACGTACCAGTTATATGGCAATAAATTGGTAGCTTCACCTGTTTTCTATATAAAATCCTGCGCAGAGCCTCACCTCACTCTTTTGCCTGGCAATTACATAGAGGAATACAGAAGTAGTTAGTCTCGAACGAAACACTTCCCATATAGGTGATATCGACACAGACTATCAAGTGACACTGGTGCAAAGATGAGCGCGTATGTTGGTATGACTTTCGTCAATTTATACGCAATATGTACTCCATGGCATTAAGGGGCAATTTTCTTAATAATGGCAAGTAATAGTTGGTTAGAAACCTAAACTAAGACTCACTCTTTTGGGCCTTCTTATTGCAACTCGCCAATCCTTATGGACGTACGGCATTAGTGTCAGCGGCGGAGGAGATCATCATCGACCAGAGTAGTTAAAGATGAGAGCGATCAGCAAGGTACCGGACAGGGGTACCGTTCACAGTACCGACCATAGTACCGACACGGAACAGACGAAGTCAGATCAAAAGGTCAAACTGGTGAGCAAACAAAGACAATTTAGTAGAGCCATAATATTAACACCAACGTACCGAACACTTAGACAATCCATCTGAGCAAAAACAGGAGTCGCGGAAAGTAGAATATAATGATCCGAGCGCGAGCGAGTCCAGACATTAGTAAACTTAGGCTGTGGCTGACGCTGTCTTTGATTCAGAAAAACTTTCATCAGGGCATGCAGACGACTCATTTACGCACGTTGCCTCTGAACTTGGGCCAGAGATGAAGCGTGCAGACAATTATACTACCTCTCCAGACAAAAATATTTTATATTTTATTGGTCATTGGCAGTGGTCGGCTTTGTTGCATTTTAATATTTGTAGAAGATCAGTTAGACGATAAACATGATTAACAGAGGTTATTATAAATCAGCTATGTTTATTGGATGGGTGAGGAGGCTTTTTAAAAATTAGCAAATACAGAGTATGTGTCGCTCGGCCAGTCTGCTTACCTGCCAGAGGGTATATTGAAACGTTTTGACTGTACGTTGGATGAAGGGTTATTCGGGTACCAATATTACCAGGAAATGTTACTTTCCGAGAGATGAGTAAAACTGCGCATCATGGAATGGTTCTAGAGGCTGTCTACCATTCTGGAGATCATCAAAAGTGATGTATCTCAGACAATGGGTAAAACTCCTTTGGATGCAGCACCGAGTGCGAAATATGATGGCGAGGAATTTCCTCCACCTACGTTGACCCAGATTCGATATATTTATCTGCCAGTAGAGCTGTTGTGTGGAAGGCGTTACGTCACTGATCGTATATAGTCGCTGAAAAACGTATGCAATACTCAACCGTATACCATCTCAATATGCTGTACAACAAGGTAGGCGATCAATCCGCTGGCTTTTGCGGAAAGTACTACAAATCGTACCAGAAGAAAACCAATTACCGTGCAAGGGTATTTTTCTCAGATCGATGTAACTTATATTCAGATATGATCCAAGAGGGTCAACTTCTTCGAAGTAAATATTTTGCAAGAACAAACTGTTCTTTCCCCAGAGTAAATAGACGATACTCAGTCCCTTCAGAGAAAGGTCGCATTATGGGTGAGGCTTAGCCGATTTCAAAATCCTTCCAAAACCAATTAGTAAAAAACAAACCAGCATTAAGAAATTGAACTAACAACTTTTTCAAAAGCAGAATCCGCTGATCAAGATACGCAGAACATTACTTAAAATGTAAATAGATATAAGCAGAACATAATTTAAATTATAAATGAAACAGGCATATTCGCTTTCAAAGATATTTCGTTTTATAAAGGATACTGGAAAGGTGTTAACTTTAATCTGCAATATATTCTTGAAAAGATAATATAAAGATCATAAAATGAATACATACAAATTCTCTTGAAGTCGGTAAAGAAGTATACACATCAAAAACTCTTCAAAGAGCAAAGAAACATCATCGATAGTATTCTTGCAACCATTTTCCAAAACTTAATAAGTGCAAGTACCTTCTGATTGGATAGAAGCAAATATCATTTCTGTATTTTTCTTCTGTTTTGTCTTGTATTGTGGAGTGTGTTTAATAATTTATGAAACCTTAAAGTTGCAAGTTCTTGTATGTAGGTGATGTATATAGATGAAAAGATTATATTTATATCTTAGCTCAAAAGAAATAACGTAATTGACACAACGACATCAAATGTATTTCACAAAATACTTTGAAAGCATCATCTACCGATATGACAAGCATATATTAGCATCATACGATAGCTCATCAAAGAATGATGTATATACATATATATTTTCCACTCGCACACACACACACACACACACACACACACACATACATACATATATATATATATATATATATATATATATATATATATATATATATATATATATATATATATATATATATATATATGGTGTTTTTAATATAATGTTCAACAACCCACAAGACATTCAAAAAAATTACTATTTTGCTTTGACGTTTATTAAAATATATTAAGGAAAACGTTTGATGTGATAATTCAACACTTATTGTATAATCAGTTGTGCTCTATTTATTAAAGAATTATCAAAGGTTATTAGCGTTAGGGAGATAAAATCAAATCAAATTTGATGGTAATAATAGTTTCTGGCGGATCGTCCAATACAACATAGACTACTTCAATAACAATGATAATATTTGGAATTTGGGACCATGCCTTTTGGGAAAAAGGAATCAAGACCAACAAATGTCAGACACCTTGAATTTGCAGTCAAACCGAGCCAGCCCATCCCTCTCGAAACTATACTTTTGTGATGGGTCATAACGTTCCAATGGTAGATTTCGTGCACTTTACACTTTCTTATAAATAAAAGCATGCCGATCTTGATTGGTATACTATATGTTCTGCTTTGCCTTTCAACATATGATAAGCAGCACTTTATATATACGATCCATCATGTTCCACCGCACTAAAACGACATGTCAAATTAAATCAAACATGAACAGTACTTAGCGCATTAAAAATCCTTATCATAGATATGCATACGACAAATGGACAGCCGTTTGGAATATCACTTAGACACGACCATGAAACAAATTGATGTCTCTTGATTTACAAGACTTTAGCTCCTCTTAATGGGCGCTCCTGGTGGCCGAGTGTTTTAATGTAATAACCTTTACCGATTACTACCATCACATCTCAGGGGTGAAAGATTATTAGTTGCTATCTGTATGTTTGTGGCTTTTATCGGAGTCTTCCCGGCTTCTACCGCCATCCGTTATACCGGCCGCCATGTACACCCTATCATGCGCTCTGAATGGCGTTAAGTCCAAATCGAAGACAATAATTCCTCTTATCTTCGACGCAAATGATCTGCGCTATTATTTGAAATTAATTAAAGTCAAGACGTGTGATGTCTCTCTTTCTTGCTTTATTGCAGGTACAGTTAGCCAAAATATATAATAATTAGCATCATTCATACTTCAATTGTTATCCCTATATCATCAGATTTTTTTGAGCAATTCGTCGTGTACAGTTATTGCCATCTCCTAGTGTTTTATTCGTAAAATAATACAGCCTATTGATTAATTTTCATTCTTAATTATTTTGATTTAGATACCTTCCATCACAAATGGACGAAGAACAACCCCCTATGGAACCGTATGTATATTAAAGTTTTGCTCCCCTTAAATTAAGTTATACACAGTATTTTAGGTCATCTAGTACTCAGATCATATTTGATCTTACGGATTCTACACGATGCCCCCCCCAAAAAAAATCCTGAGGCATATGAAGAAAATATATTTTCATAGTTATTTGGGTTTTCAAAGAAACTCTGCTGACTTCACAAACAGAAACTTAGATAAGTATTGCGACATGAAGGACGATATGTATGATTCGGAATCTCAAAAAGCACATAGACTTAGAAAACCAAGGTAATAATTCGATTGCGTCATGTCAAATGCCTACTGCGTTGCTCGAATGACACGATTTGCAAAACTATGTTCTTGATGCCAGGTTCATGTTTTAATAAATACTTCAAAATTGATATTAAGTAGTAATAATTACAAGAAATTTTGTTTATTTTAAAAACGTTTCACTCTTCAATAACTCAGACAGGGATCAAACCCGCGTCCTCAAGCATCCGAGTCGGACACTCTAATCACTTGGCCACATGAACGGTCACAATCATGTTTAATACATACACACATACATACATACATACATACATACATACATACATACATACATACATACATACATACATACATACATACATACATACATACATACATACATACATACATACGTACGTACGTACGTACGTACATACATACATACATACATACATACATACATACATACATACATACATACATACATACATACATACATACATACATACATACATACATACATACATACATACATACATACATACATACATACTTATGAATGTGAGTGTGTGCTATGAATGTTTGATTATACCACAAGGTATAGAAAATTGACATTTTAAGGAAACTAGGATTTACCTACTCAATGAAGGGGGAATGGGCTTTTTAAACGAGTGGTATATCAAAGAAACAGTTTGCAGTGTTGACATACAATTATTCCATAACACACACACACACACACACACACACATATATATATATATATATATATATATATATATATATATATATATATATATATATATATATATAAAGAATACAAATCATATGGCGAATAACAACCCTCTCAAGCGTACTGGATCCACCAAGGGATCACGTTTGTCAGGGATTAATTAAAATAGATGCAATAAACTGACGACGAACAGTGCGAAACTAATAACTAACTAGCTTGGGCCTTTCGACTCTTAATGAGTCTTTTTCAAAGGCAAATGCAAAACATATATAAGACAAACAAATAAACACAAAAACGTTGTGTTTGTTAACCTCTACATGGCTGTCTCCACATGGGTTAAAACTATAAATACAACCGGCTTTTATAGACTTGTTGCGGATACTGAAAACTATATTTCCCTAAAAGTCTACAAGCCAAAGAGACATCTATTTTACTTGTTTGAACATTTATGTAACGCAGATTATATCCCGAATATTTTATTCTATACCGGTTATTCTTATTGTAAAAGTTGAAGGATACTAAGAAGATCTAGACAAAGTTAAATTCTACTAGTTCACAGGTTTCTTTTTCTAGTCTTCTTGGTTTAGACCGCTTGGTTTCAATGTTCTAAGGCGGCGTATCCAGTATGATTCCTTTTCCTTCCTGGTTTCGGAACTCCATCTGTGCTTGTTAGCAATAGCGATAAGTGTTATATCACTGAAAGTGTGGCCAGGGGAGGAAAGGTGTTCTGCGACCGGGCTTCTGTACAGCTTTTTTGTCATCCAATTAGATCTATGAAGGTTTATCCTTTTGTGTAGCTTTTCAGTTTCTCCGACGTACTGAAGGCCACATATCTTACATGTGATTAGATAAATCACATTTTGTTTTGCACGTTTTGTTTGGATCATGTATGTTTAGTTTTTCTTTAGTCACTGTGATAGTGAATTTCCTGGTCTCTATCATATGTTGACGGGTTTTGCATCTTTTATCGCCACAAGGTCCAGATTGACTAGGATGGTTTTCACTAGCGATTGGCGTTAGCTATGCCCTGACTAGGATATCCTTTAGGTTTTTTGGTCTCCGGTAAATTACTATAGGTTTTTCGGAAGTATTAGGTTTAGTATGTCAGACGATTGCACGGTGGGCCACTGTTTTGAGATGATTTTACCTACTTTGGGGGTGTCTGGGTGATAGGTCAGAATAAATGGTATCCTATCAGCCTTTTCTTTCTGTCCATATTTGAGTAGGTCATCACGGTTTGTTTGTTTGTTTGGCCCTATGGATTGCCTCCGCAATCAGGTCTTTGTCGTAGCCTCGGTAAATTAAATGCTTAGCCAGCTCTTCAGACCTTTCTAGGAATCTTTCATCGTAGGAGCAAATTCTGCGTATCCTCAGTGCCTGGCTATATGGAATGTTCCTAATGCAGTGTTTTGGATGACAGCTGGTTGGGAGGAGATGCTGGTGTCTGTCGGTTGGTTTCGAGTAAATGTCTGTGTGGAATTTGTTTTCCACCAGTCTGGTTGTTGTGTCCAGGAAAACATGGTTTGAGTTGGAAATTTCTGCCGTGAATTTTATTGAAGGATGGAAGTTGTTTGCCTTTGATATGAAGTCATCCAGACTTTCTCTTCCATACTGCCACTTCATTTCTATATCATCGATAAAGCGTACCCACTGGTATGGTGTACGCTCAACCGATGCTAAGAGCTGACCCTCAAGTTTTCCCATAAAAATGTTAGCATACGATGGGGTCATTTTAGTACCCATTGCAGTTCCATTGATTTGTAGGTAGTTTTCTTCATTAAATTCAACGTTATTGAGTTTTAGGACAAGCTTCAGGAGTTGGACTAAGAAGTGCGTGTGTGGATTGTTTACAGATCTTGTTTCTCATGCTTCGCTACATGCCTGTAATCCTTCGTTGTGAGGTATGTTGGTGTACAAAGATGTGTCGTCTAAGAAAACAAGTAATGTATCTGGCAGTAATGGTTCACTAGCTTTGCTTTTTATGAGATAATCTGTCGTGTCTTGAAGATATGATGGTGTGGACATGTGGTCTCATAAAATGATCTAAATATTCTGATATCATTTCTGTGGGGTGCCCCTTACCTGAGATTATAGGTCTGCCAGGGTTTCCTTGTTTGTGAATTTTGGGTAGAAGATAAAATCTACCTGCTCTTGGGTTTTCTGGGCTTAAGTAGCTTTTCGTTTGATGGTCTATGTGTCCGCTTTGGTACTCCTCGTCAATAATATTAGTGATGATTTTTGCATATTCCAGCGTTGGATCATGGTCCAGTTTTTGTTAGAACCTAGCGTCACTTAGTTGTCTACTAGCTTCACTAATGTAGTCTTCCCTATTCATAACGACAACAGCGGAACCCTTATCTGCAGGCTTAATTATAATGTCTTTTCTGCTTTTCAGTGAGTGCAGGGCATCTGTTTCTTCTTTTGTCAAATTAGAATATTTGTTAGCATGGTTGATATGTCTGGAAGTATCGTTTTCAACCGAGTTGATAAAGTCTTCCAGATTAGGAATTGAACTATTTGGTGGGGTCCAGTTACTTTTCTTTCTAAATGTGGGTTGGTCGCATCTTATATTTTCCTTTGATTTGTTTGTTGGTTGCAAGGCAAAATGGGCTTTGAATCTTAGTCGGCGGATAAATTCTTCGGTGTCATTCTTAAGCTTCCCTCTGTCGTATGTTTTGGAAGGGGACAGAAACTCAAACCTTTCGATAAAAGTTTTATTTCTGTATCAGTAAGTTCTAAATTGGAGATGTTGACTACTGTGTTAGTAACAGTTGCATCAGTGTTTGTTATAGAGTGCTTGCGATTCTTCCTTTTGCGGCGAATTTTCTTCTTACGGTTGTTTTTAGAAGAACTTTCGTCAATTGAAGTTTCTTCACAACAGTCCTTTGGTTGTAGATCATGACTTCTAAGTTTTCTATCTCTGACTTTGTATAGTTTCGAAGAGAGTCTTTGTTGATCTTTATTTAATTTGGAGTTAAACGTTTGCAATTGTTCTTCTGTTGAGACGGAATTGAGCTGATGTTTTAGTTCTTCAATGGTTGCTGATTGGACTAGATATTGATGGTTTACGTTTTTACTAAGCAGGGCTGTGAGTTTCATGGAAGCGTCGTGAGTTATTTTATTCCATCTTTTGTTGAATCTGTTTGAGCTCTTGCCAATAATTTGCGGTTTCACATGAATTTGAAGACCTTTAGTATTTGTTTCGAGGAAATGATGCAAGAGAATGCAATGAGGCTTTAGGCGAAGTAAAGCATCAGTTTCATTGCGTAAAGTTTCGATTGTTTTCTGTATTTGTTGAGACATCGTCTCCATTCTAAGAGATACGGCAACAATTTAAATATAAGAAGAAAAAAATGGAACGGATAGAGTAGCACGACATAAATAAAGGACCGAAAGGGTGTTAGATCACACCAAAGGTAGATCTTGCCATACGAGGTAGGTAATATAAAGAATACAAATCATAGGGCGAATAACAACCCTTTGAAGCACTGGATCCACCAAGGGAGCACGTGTGTCAGTGACTGATTAAAATAAATGCAATAAACTGACATCGAACAGTGCGAAACTAGTAACTAACTAGCCCGAGTGCTTTCGACTCTTACTGAGTCTTTTGTATTTATATTTTTAACCCATGATGAGACAGCCATGTAGAGGTTTACGAACACAACGTTTTTGTGTTTATTTGTTTGTCTTATATATGTTTTGTATTTGCTTTGAAAAAGACTTATATATATATATATATATATATATATATATATATATATATATATATATATATATATATATATATATATATATATATATATATATATATATATATATATATATATATGTCCGCTACAAAATATAGTTCTGCAGCTATTGTACATGTTCACAATCACTTGGAAATGTTCAGTTTGCTACCTTCTAGCTTCTGTTGAACTTCAGTAATCATTCAGTTTGACTAAATATCTAACGAAGATACTTAGGATGTAAATATGAAAGTAGGTTGAGTCAAGAAGGTAGAGCACAACAAACATTGTAGAGATTAAACGTGTGACAAGAGTCATCATCGCATGTGACAGACTGAACAAAATTCACTATGCTCTCCTTTACGGACTTTTTTCCGCGGTTTCAGCAAAGAAAGATAGAGTGGGGGTGATCCACCAACAGAGAGAGAGAGAGAGAGAGAGAGAGAGAGAGAGAGAGAGAGAGAGAGAGAGAGAGAGAGAGAGAGAGAGGGATAGTAGCAAAATGGTCGTAAGACTAACAAGGAAACCTATATTATTTTTTGTACAAAAGCATAATATAAAACAGTTGTCATTGCCTTTTTTCCAATTTATGTTTTCGAGCCAATTCACAGCTGATCGCTCTCATCGATCTAGAATGGCGTGGAATTTATGTGTTGTTTATTTTTTATCCTAAAAGCAAAAGGCAAAGATCTAGGTATCTAAATTATTTCTAAGGTCAGAAAGTTTGCAAGTCTCCAAAACATCAAAGCCTATGCAATATTCATTGCACAAATATATGAATCGATTCTGTATATAACGTACATCATCATTCTGAATGTTCTAACTGTCATTTCGTTATGATACACATGTATAAAAAAATGAAGAAGTAGCAAAGAAATTACCCAATTCTCTGTTACATCTAAATTACCATTTGTTAAATAAACAACACGCTCTTATTAAAACTATTGTGAATCACATCAAAAGTGAAATCCTATCTGAAATATTATAATATATTGCAGTATTGAAATATTATAATATATTGCAGTATTGTTTAGAAAGAATACGTAATGATAAGCTTTATAAATTTGTATAAAAGGCCTGTTTAGACTTCAATGGGATCATGGCACGACACAATGTTAAATCAAAATTTATTGGTACTTTAGACATTTTAAAATTCAAACATTATTTGCTTTGAAACTTTATTAAATGTTACAAAGCACAAAGAAATAAAGTATAGGTTAAAAGTACAAAAACAAATAAAGCATCAAAATGCATTACAGTATTTGTGCCCATAAATGCATTACAGTATGTGTGCCCATTGGGCAAGGAATTTATAATTGCTATCAGAGTCTCTATCCAGCTAAACTGCTATTTACATCAGATCTCGTAATTTTGTCTCAAATAGCATGAGAGAGAGAGAGAGAGAGAGAGAGAGAGAGAGAGAGAGAGAGAGAGAGAGAGAGAGAGAGAGAGAGAGAGAGAGAGAGAGAGAGAGAGAGAGAGAGAGAGAGAGAGGTGTGTGCTTTATAGCAGGATTTTAAAATACAAGCTCTTTTTAAATGTTTCTATGCATATGTGTCAATCTATCAGTTTCAAGCAAAACATGGTTATTCGGAGGAAACGTTTATCATATCAGTGCTGCAATGGTTTGGACAAGTCGGGCTTGTGAATATAAATCACATAGTCTTCAGAATGATGCACTAATCGCATCCAAAATGTCGGAATTTACGGTAGACATGAATTTAAAGCTCAGGTCTATCTTCTCATCCATTATTTTATATGTGAAACATGCCATCGCAATGTATACATGCATGCTGACCTAACTTATTTTTTTATTCTCTATAACTTCTTCATTGCTCAGATTGCCTAGTGGTTAGAGTGAGTGTCGGCCTCGAATGCGGGAGGTTGTAGGTTCAATCCAGGTCGAGTCTTACTAAAGACTTACAGAAACGGTACTAACAGCTGCCTAGCTTGGCGCTCAGCATTTAGAGGTTAGTCTTAGGACTGGTTGGCCTGGTGTCAGGATAATATCACTGGGCGGGACATCATTCTACATGTCTGCGGCAAGATGTCCCAGCGCTAGACCTCATTATAAACTAATACACAATGCAGACATCGTAGCGAGATAACTGAAAAAAAATTAAAGCTACGTTTAAAAGACTCCAAATCCATTCCTAGATTCAGATATGATTTGTTTTCCTTGCTAAATATAATTTCTATAGTATGTGAATTTGTTTGAATACTAATTTTCATACAACTAATAACTTATATCGCAAACTGTATACGTAAACAAGTGAGATAATTAATTTATCCAATGATTTCTATGATCTCAACCAAAATGGTTGGTTCTAAATAGCATTTTTTTTTAAAAGAGACAAAACAAAAGACGGAAGATTAATATTGAAAAAATTAATAAAGATTAATAAAATATACAATGTTACGTCTTTTCTCAACGAATTCCATTTGTAAATTTGGTAAAATGAATTCCGATTCAGTAACCAGCCATTCCAATAATCGTGGGGTGTCTTATGCGTGGTCCTTTTGGAACTTACGTATGGCGTGTCAACTCGCCATAAACTTGCACAATTTAAATGTTATAGACATTAACCAGATATTTGTAAGAGACATCATTATATAAATATTTGACAAACTGACAGAGGCAAATCATGCCTTACCTAGAATTATAGCCCTTATGGTATGAACGTTTGAACACGACAGCGGTACAGAACACTGCCCTGGCATGTTACTTCCCTTTAAATTCCGAAAAACACATAAACCCCTTTTACACTACCACATTTGCTCCCAAATTTACCTTGATATGAAGTCTGTAGCGTCATTTGCATAGTAGGAGGTAACATAAGCATCATTTATGTTATTAGTAATGCCAGAAGGTTATCCCCAACCATCCCACTCCAAACAGATTTCCATGCTAAGCTAAAATTCCATCCCAAAGGATAGCAGTCGATGCCACTTTTCCATCCTTTTAACCAGCTTGTACCTTACTCTTAATTAATAGATAATAAAAAAGAATAGATGGGTTTTCATTAATAGTAAATACATTCATTAAACCGTCACATGATCCGTCATTCGGATATTCTTAGTGTGGATAGGGGGGTAGAGTGATAGATGCTCAAATTTGACAAAAAAAATTAAATATTTTTATAAGCGCCAATGAGTGTAAATGAAGCTAAGCTAAAAGTCCCTAATGTTCCATAAGACCTTTGGTTAATACACTTGTCAAATGTAAGCACGAAACATGCTGTTAAAAGAAGTACCAAGCGCGCGCGCGCGCGCGCGTGTGTGTGTGTGTGTGTGTGTGTGTGTGTGTGATAGAACTTCAGATTTCAAGAAAGATCGTTTACATGGATTATATGAGTCTCGGCATTATCTGCATATTTGTTGTAACCTTGGACTATCTTTTCACTTGATAAAGGATACCAAATAATTCTAAAAAGTGTTATAGAGTCACACAGTAGATACATGTCTTTTATACAGTTTTGAGGTCATGACAAAATTCCTTCTTCAACTGCCTAGAAGTTATATCACAACAGTGGCGTATTATTATAATATTTATCTTTAGAGAGATCTTTCACGATGGCTTAAAGCTAGTGTGAGATCGCTTCCTTGAGACTATGTGAGAGACAGGTTATTTTTTAGATGTATTCTATCTCAGCAGGGGAGCAGCGGTCTTTTATTTCGACAAGCTTATATATCATACTATTTTGTTGGTCTTATCACAAAGATATCAATAAAAATATTTTCTTCCGGGACTGCTGAACTTCGATTCATTTTGGTGACGCATTTCTGATTTTTTACCTCTAGCAAATAAAACCTTGATTGCCTATGTGAAATTTAGTAAGTGCGTCCTGGAGTGGCCATTGTCGAATACGAATTATATACGAATCATATACATGTCGAATACGAATACATCTACGAATCATATACATGTCGAATACGAATACATATACGAATCATATACATGTCGAATACGAATTATATACGAATCATATACATGTCGAATACGAATACATATACGAATCATATACATGTCGAATACGAATTATATACGAATCATATACATGTCGAATACGAATACATATACGAATCATATACATGTCGAATACGAATACATATACGAATCATATACATGTCGAATACGAATACATATACGAATCATATACATGTCGAATACGAATTATATACGAATCATATACATGTCGAATACGAATACATATACGAATCATATACATGTCGAATACGAATACATATACGAATCATATACATATGCATAAAAAGTGAAAATAAATTACATGAGGCAAAAGCAATTGCATCATTTATATTTTTAAATATCTCGAGATTTAGAAAATTAATCTGTCTAATATAATTTTTATAATAATATCAAAATATTTCGATGTAAATTCATGAGTATCATTTGTGAAAAGTTTCGAATTGGTAGAGAAGGTTGTTGCACATTACTTAGAAATGCATTGCGTACAGCCATTTCCCTGAACACGCATTTTCATAAACTCAAGCGACTTTCAATTAGTTAAGATAAACAATTTTTCTATTGACCAGACTCCTCCTCTACGAATTTGCGAAACTCATTGTATGGACAGTGAAATAAAATAAATGATTTTCAAAACATAATTGCATTTTACTAACATGATGCATTTCCTAGAAATATTTATCTCTCGAGTGACCGAAACCGGCATGTTCACGAAATTGGGGGTTTGGTTAAGGTCGTAAGTTACTCAGCGCAAATATTGTATTCAGATTACAAATTTTGAATGTCGTTAATTTTATATCAAATACAATATTAGCTATGATTTTGTTGGATAGGGAATTTCAATATATTGCAATATATTTGTTTGTTGCAATGACTTTTTTGGGGGGAGTAGTTTGGGGTATAATCTCTTTTCTTTGAATTGGTAGTTTAATTTATACACCATGTCAAATATGTTTTATTAAGGTATATATTCTTCCAAAAAGAAAATATCCGATTTATATTCAAATAAAGCATTGGTGCATTAAACTCATCATATATTAGTTTATCCGGTTAACAGGTCATAATTTGCTGGCAAGCAAAGGGATTATAGGATATAAATACCTCCCTAAATTGTATTACATGCAAAGGCTTATACTGTATAAATACCTGCCCGACTAGTATGTGACCAGTCACAGCTGTGCCTTTGAACAAAAAACTACACCGATAAAAACCGGATAGAATATCAGTGTTACTGTTGTGGTATATATTTTCTTACAACACATTGTAATTTCGGATATTTGTAAACTTTTAAGAAATGCTAGAACTGAATATGGAAGCCAACTGACTTGTACATGGTAAGATCATTTCAATTACCTTTTTGTGGATTTTAGTGTTCTGTTTATTCTATTCCAAGTTTACCTGTCAAGACTATTGTGATGAAATTAGATACATTGGGAGACTGACGTTGTAATGATAGGGGCAGTTGTGTTTTCCATATAGTACTCGTTGAAACAATTACAGCTGTCAGTTATAACGGCGCTGCCTGGCTGATGGCAGTAATCCTATGGAGTGAGGGGACCCTTATCTGTTTTCGTGTGTCAAGTATCATGTTCCAACTAGACTCACATTCTGGAGAGAAGGAGTGACTCTCTCTCTCTCTCTCTCTCTCTCTCTCTCTCTCTCTCTCTCTCTCTCTCTCTCTCTCTCTCTCTCTCTCTCTCTCTCTCTCTCTCACACACACACACACACACACACACACACACACACACACACACACACATATAGTTATATTGTAATCTTACAGGAAAGAAGTTTTCTTGTGTATTGAAACGCAATGATAAAGATATGTATCATGTAAATTTTAAATAAACCTGTAAATAGGAAAATTAAATTATGGATTTATTTCTGAAACCATCACATTCCACCATAATTCTATTTGAAAGCTCTAGCCATAGATGCAGAAGAGCTTACGCGAATGTATTTCATCTTTACTCCATCGTCTGTTAGCAGATATTTATTCCTTCTGATCTTTCTAGACTAGTGGGACTGTTGCAGATCAATAACATGACGTCCCTCGGACATCCAATATGGCTACCACAACAAATTGTTTAAAAATAATGTCATTGCTTCTTTTCCTGAACATTTGAATTAAATCGAATTTTACCAAGCAATCTCATGTTGATTTATAGATGGTCCTAATAAAAAAGCGCTCGACATATATCAAATACAGCTGCCACGGAGGTGCAATAATTGCTATTATATGCTCATTACGTTTCTCCGTTAACTTTACATTATGAGAATCGTGCAATATTTTACGATATTGCACTCGCGATTAACTGGAAATTGCACTCACGTGTGCAAAATTGTGTATTGGGAACTACTTTGTAAACAAATCATGTACACTCTTGTAGAAGACACTTTACGTGTTTGTTAGTTAAAGTTTCTCTGAATGAGCTAAAGTAGATACTTCGTGATCTGCCACATACCAGCTGCTTTGCCATAGTCCTCGGTAACTTTTTTGATAAAATGTTTTGGATTTATGCTCGCTATTGACGCAAGACAGGGTCCTTACAAATAGAATGCAAGTTACAAGGCATAAATTGTCTTCTTTAGCTGGTTATAAGAATGGCAAAAACTATACTTACAGTTTTACACCCTGAATTTCCTCAAAATGTACTTTATTAGTTCTGTATATTCGAATTACACGAGCCATGTCTTGCGTTTTCAACCTTGATTCCACTTTTTGAAATTGTACTTTAATTTTGACTATAGTCCAAGTGCAATTACACCCTTATTACTGCACTCAAAATGAAATAAACATTATATTTCGTAGCGTCGTTTTGATAATTGCAATGAAAAGACTTCATATTTTCCCACATTATGATTTCAGACATTAAATGACAGAACAGAAACACTTTGAGATGTAAACGCGCTTCTCCCTCGCTGCTTTAGTCAGATGCATTTCATGTATGTCAAACACAAATAAATTAAATATAAATAACAGTGATAAAACAAACAAGTACATCCAGATTTGTACCCTTTACCCAAGTTTGTTATTTGAACAAATATATTAGATGTTGCTTCAGTTTTCAACATTTATAAAGAAGAATAAATATACCTTTCGTGTTTTCCTGAAACTTCTTTTCATACAGTATTGCCTCATTCACATTTAACTTTAACCCTATGTACCTCAAACATGGGACTCAGAGATACTGACATTTTGAACTCTCTTCTTTCAATACTTGAAAGGTATTTCAATCGACAACTTTTATGTATGGATCATACAAAAGAAAACACAAACCTATGAGTCAATTTCCCTACTTTGTATTACATACATGCGGAATATATCTGGATTATAACTTTGGTTTTATATATCAGTCAATGGAGGTAAAGTATACGAACAATCAGGACAGCAAGAGATCATTAGGTATTACTTAAGTGTACATCATGAGCAGTATAGACTTCGCGAGACATTGTCTATAGTCTCCACGCATTGGTGAGAATCGTTTCTACAGAATGTAATACTTTCAATTTGTCCGTTCGTCCATCCATTCATCCATCTGTACTTTGCCACATCTCAAAATTTGGTCGCTGTAGATTCACGAAATTTGATAGCTATATTGCCACTTTGGTACCAATTTGCAAAAGATTTGTTATTCTAGATTCCCTATTCTGAGATCCGTATGTACATTCAAATATCAAACATAGAAATATTTCAGTCACAATGGCATATTCAAATCTTTTATAACTCAACTTAATGCATTTACTGCTGAAAGACTCATCATACGTGTGATGGTTTTCACGTTTTGACACCAGGTCACGTTTTAGTGGTGGGAAGAAATGATGGGGCGTGGTAATTATGATTATTTTCTGATATGCAGTTTGGAGATGTAAGATTACGAGCCATTTAAGTTTCTCTTAGATTCAAATTACATGCATAAACATGCTTCAAAATGGACTCCACTGTCTTCAACAACTTGTCCAATATGAGATAACTTTTGTTGCCCATGTTTTTATATACCTAATGTTTTGTGAAAGTAATGTTGGGAATAACGACACTAAATTAGAAGGTTTAGATCCAAGCTGGTTGTCTTGTTCGAGAGGCACTAATGTTTTGAAACACTCCAACGAAGATTCAATTAACCAAAATTTAGCATTCATGTCCATACTGAGTCAAATGTGATCTTGTCGGATGAGAATATATTTATAACTTTAATTTAAAATTTAAAAAAACACAAGACATGTTTTATTTAGTTTGTCGGGTGTTTCCTGCAGAATAATAAAACTATCCTGTAATCCTGCGAAGATAAATAGATCATTTAATAATTTAATGTAAACAATTTAATGTAATTTAATTTAATGTAAACAATTAAATGTAATTTAATTTAATATAAACAAAACAAAGGATGCATTTCAGTCTGCAAAAATCAAAAAAGGAAACTAAAATGGTGTACCTAGTTTTTTGGACACTAAAATGTGTGATTCAGATGTAAGACATCGGAATTTCTACGTCAATGTATTTTAGTACATCTTTACTAAAGAGGTCAGATCTTAGTTTTCAATAAATACTAGAAGCTACTTTCATCACAAGTCAGTCTCGCAATGCGTTTTCAGAAGATGAAAAATATGTTTATTTCTTTATTTTTTTTTAACTACTCTGCGATATAAAATAAAATCATTAATTTTGCGAAATAACTTTAATGTATAATTTCCGAGAAAGAAGTGTAAACCTTATATGCTAAAAGCTACCAAACAATATAAAAATTGCAATCTGTCTCAACCTAGAGGGGTGAAAGTTTATACACTCCTGGATACCTAAAATTTATGTGTCTACCTTCTAAAGGTGCTATTTGTTTAATAGGTACACATTTCTTCTAGAACATGGCAGAAAGCTGGAGTACAAACAAAGCCGATCCGGCAGAAAAGTAAGTATTTCAGTATATGAGATACAAATTGTTCAGATATAAATGATCTGGAGTTCCCAAAATTTTTATTATTATACGCACCCGCTAAGGAAGTCGTGCAGATGCGCATCTTTAATTCTTCAGTCCGCGATTATACGAATCTGAGAAGTTATAACAGCCGTTGAATGTTACAGGCTTCAAACCCATAAGCGATCATACATGGAGAGAAGATACAAGGACTCTCGACGTAAAGTACGATGCTAATCAAGGACAAGAATTATCTATTAAACGACTTCGTATAAAATTCTCAAGTGCATTTTTTATTCCTTTGTTTTCAGATTTTCACTGTGCTTTGACATACTAAATTAGAAGTAATTCTGACGAAACTTAAAAAAGAAAGCAGAATGTAAAGCTTATATGCTAAAAGCTAGCAGAAAATATAAAACAATGCATCTGTCTCATATTCGACAAATCTTTGCAAAGGAAGCTTCACAATTTGCACTTAAAATAATCAAATATATACTAGAGTATGATAATCAATATTCTTAAGGACATACCTGTTAAAATATTGCATTACAAGAATGTTTCGAATAGTTTTAAGGACTTACACTCAGCAGACACATTGACGATCGAGAAAACCAGAAAATGGCGCTAGATGTAGATGTTGTCTACAAGTCTTGTTAAGTGACTCAATAACAGCTGATGAACATAATAAAAGCACGTTGTTAACAATCTAAAAAAGAAAGCATGTTCTATTGATAATATCAGACATATTCAAATGATAAACCATTAAATGCTTTGTATAACTTTTTGATATATCCTTGAATGCTGTTTTCGTACCTGATTGTTCGACTAAAGGTGTTTTGTGCCAATTTATGAAACTAAATATGTAGAAAATTAAGACCCGTTTTTTACGTTAGTTGTTTTGGTAAAGTTTTCAAAATTCTATTAAAAATGTGCTTACAATAAATTGCTAAGATTTAAGCTGAATAAAAGAATGGCTATTCTACAACAGACAATATCTTCGTTGTTAAATCCATTTTGACTTTATTACACATTGTAAAAATACTCTCTGTCTACTATGTTGATTTCAAAATGCCTTGATAATGTATGACGAGCTGGATTGTGGCATAAACTGTATTCGTAAAGCATAAAATATAATGTGTTTTAATGTTGTACAGAGTATTTATGTTGGTATCAAGCCATATGTCTGTGTAAATAATGAATTTTCAAGTTCTTTTCACGTGAGAAAGGTGAAAGAGAAGGATAAACTTTATCTCCACTATAGTTATGATTATCTCTAAACTACCTAGAATGCTAATAACATTTTATATTGTTTTTTTATAATTTAAGAACTAACGTTTATAAATCAAACTAATGAATAAGTACAGGTAATATACTACTGATTGTATATTCCGAATTTTGTAATCCCTTCTAAGTACTCTGTTGTAATATCAAATGTATAATCATGTTATTTTTTATATGCTTCACATGTTGTAGAAGTTACAACCTGAGTAATAAAGTCTTCTCTAGTCACAGTTTGACTTATAATTAATCTGTTGTAGATCTATAACATTCAGTTGTAAGCAAATTAAATACCCAATCAGATTGAGTTGGAAAGCTACATATAATAAGTCGTTTGGGTGGATACCGATACGTAGTCATGTTATTTTCAGTTTGTGCTTCACCAATCAGATAACAACTTTCACATTTTTGAATGCAAAAAAAACATCATTCAGATGATGTGATCCCTAACGATGTATATTTAGCATGAAATTGAACGCTTTATATCAAGGGTGGGCAAAGTGCGGTTCCTGGGCCACATGCGGCCCGCCACAGAGTTTTTGTGGCCCGTTTGACATTCAGAAAACCCCGCCTTGAACTGAGATTTGCTTCATGTCCACGACCAAAAGTTCGTCTCGTGTTTTCCATTAGAGCGGCTACGTTAATACGCGTGCGCAAGCAGTGTAAATATGCACTTTTCCGGTTTGTCAGTTTTATTTCAATCTTGCCTTTACAACAGTAAAATTTAACAATTTCAAAATTAAGTGGGGCAATGAACTCTCCGAAAAAGCGTAAAATTGGTGATGAATCCCGTGTGTTTAATGAAGAATGGACACATAAATATTTATTTGGTAATACTGGCAAGAAAGCAGTCTGTTTACTTTGTCATGAAACGATAGCCGTATTTCAGGAGTACAATCTGAAACGACACCACGAAACAAAACATAACAATTTTGGCGGCAACCTTTCTGAGGTCGAACGCAAGAAAAAAGCTGCAGATTTTGTTACAAAGTTGAAGAAGCAATAAACATTATTTACAAAGCAATCAACACTTCAGGATAGTTATACAGAGGCCAGTTTCACGATAGCCTACAACCTCGCTAAACGCAACAAGCCTTTTTCGGATGGCAAGTTTGTTAAGCAGTATATGGTAGATTGTGCAAGCGTATTGTGTCCTGATGTGAGAAGCAATTTTGAAAACGTTTCATTGTCAATAAGGACTATAGTGCGCCGCATTGACTCAATCAGTGACGAACTAACAGAACACGAGTAAAGATTTTGTTTGGTTTTCATTGGCACTGGATAAAAGCACAGGTAATGAAGACACTGCGCAGTTACACATTTTTATCCGTGGAGTTAATGAACATTTTGTCATCACAGGGGAATTACAAGGCCTGGAATCAATGAAAAGTACAACCACTGGTCAGGACTTGTTTGAGTGTGCTGTAAATTGTGTTAAAAAAGTGGCTTGTTATGGAATAGAATGGCAAGGATTACAACAGATGGGGCCAGATATTTTACTGGGAAAAATGTGGGTATGGTTAATCATTTTTAAAAAAAAGTTACAAGCAATAGACGCAGACAGTGATGTCTTGTCATTTCATTGCATTTTGCATCAGGAAACACTTTGTAAAGCTGCACTGGACGTAAAGCATGTGATAGAACCAGTTGTAAGTGTGGTGAACATAATCAGAGTAAGGGCACTCAACCATGGACAGTTCATATCAATGCTTGGGGTTATGGAGGCAGATTATGAAGATGTAATTTACCACAACAGTGTGATGTGGTGGAGCTTGTGCAAAGTGATAAAAAGAGTCTGGATATTGTAGAATGAAATCCTCTTATTTCTGGATATGAAGGGAATTTATTGTGGTTTTGTGACCGAAATGGGATATGAGGAGATATGAGATGATGTTTGCAGCTGATGTATTTGAGAAATTGAATGAACTGAATGTGACATTGCAGGGAAATGGGTTGTTCGCACATGAAATGTGGAAGCATGTAAAATCATTCAATGCAAAACTAGGTCTATTTGCAAGGCAAGCATCTGAGAGAAAGTTTTGTCATTTCCCTTTATTAGGAAAAGAGAAAGTGCCTGAAAGTGTTTCTGCTAAGATTAGGGATTATTTGCAGAGTTGGGGGGGGGCAAGGTTTCAAGAAGATTTCAGGACTTCAAGAAGATTGAGCCTAAATTTAGTTTGCTGTCTTCTCCTATCACTGCTGATATTGATACAGCACCTATGGAGCTGCAGCTTGAACTAATTGACATGCAGTCAGATCACACAGTGAAAGAAATGTTTAATATTGTGACAGTAGTTGACGTTTATAAGTCTTTGTCTGCTGAAAAATTCCCATGTGTGAAAATATTTGCTGGGAAAATGTTCTCTATATTTGGATCTACATATATTTGTGAGCAAAGATTTTCTTGCATGAAGATCAACAAGAGTAAATACAGATGCTCTTTGACAGACATAAACTTGCCGGCAGTGATGAGAATCTCAACAAGCAACATCACTCCTGATTTCAAAATAATTGTAAAAAAAAGTGTGATAGGGTGCACTTTTCTCATTAAACTGATTCTATAATTAAATGTGCTAGCAGCTAGAAATATAGATAATATGACATTAGCACGATAAATAAATTTAATAAAACTACCACTTTTGTTTAAGTTTTATTTGTTGATTTTTATGATACCATTTATACTTTTTCTGAAATGAAATGTAATGTTAACTAAAGAATACAATCATTTTAAACGTTGCGGACTTCTGCCACTATTGGCTACCACAAAGTGGCCCCTGAGCCAAAACAATTTCCCGCCCCTGCTTTATATAATATTAAACGCAGTTGGAATTTCGAAAGTGAGAAAAATATAACGTTATCAGTGTATGTTATATTCCTGTTATGTTTGATATTTCGATATAACCTGTTCAGTTGTGAATATAAATTATTGTGAGGCAAAATTCGCATTCATGCACATATAAGTGTCTGTTTCTTTCTTTTGTTGAAAGTATTTAACGTTAACTGTTTCCTAGACAGAAACAAAGTAAATTTAAATAATTTGATAGAATCGTTCAATGTTTTTCATCTTATCCGTTCTTAAACTCATGAAATAACAAATTTACATTTCCAGTCTCTTAAATGTGCCACGACTAGAATTTCTTTTATTATTTATGATGATGCTTTTTCTATTATTATTATTATTATTATTATTATTATTATTATTATTATTATTATTATTATTATTATTATTATTATTATTATTATTATTATTATTATTATCATCATCATTATTATTATTATTATTATTATTATTATTATTATTATTATTATTATTATTATTATTATTATTATTATTTAATTAATTAAATTATATGAAAACATTTTATATTTATCGCCAACATATCAAAAAGAAAAGTGAATCGGACATCAAGTGTACATTCATCATCTCCAAACAATGTTTTGACCATCACAGAGTCATCATTAAATAAACTCTAACATTATCCATTCTTTATTCTTTTTTAGGCTCAGAAGAGATGAAATCAGGTAAACATTTAAACAAACCTATGTATTTGTAAGCAGAACACCTTTAAGAATGCAGGATAAAGCCATACACTTTTAAACGTAGAACACTTTTTTAAAATGCAGAACGCCATTACGGGACAAGAACACTTACTCGTTATTCCATTTAATTTTAAATGAATTGTAGAAAGGACGGTTATTTATTGGTTAAAAATCTTACCGAATGACTAGCTAAGCTAATACATGCCAGATATGTATAATTAATACACACATGAATTCCTGCATGCATATAAACACACATCCCCATTTTCTCATATCCATCCCAACCTGTTAAAGTGACGTCAACAAACCAATAAACCAACAAACCATCCAATTGTTCCAACATAAGAGCAGACTTTAAAACATTATAATTTGCTTTAAATGAATATTCATATTTGTTTATTATATAATTAAATGTCACAGTTATTAGTAATTGTTAAATGATACCCATGCCTTGAATAGATGAAAATACATCATTAATGTTCACGTCTATTAATTTATTATACCGACTAAGTAAACATGTACCAGACCATTACCTATTTTTTATGTAATGCGTACATAAATCTACTATCGATTCATTTTACAGCTATACGAAGCAGACGACAGAAAATAGTCACATGTAATCTAGAATCCGATAGAGAAAAAATCAAATATTCAATCGTTACCTAAACAAATGAATAAAATAATTTTGTGCTATTATGAGCGAAAAAGAATGTATAAGTACCACGTGGCACAGTAGCATAGAAAGAGCGACTCAAAAGGATAAAAGGTAGCTAACGATAACTCGCACAAATAGAATAAGGTACTTTTAGTTTGGTGACGCACCTCTTGAACTTGATAATCCAAATGAAGGTGTCATGGTTACGTGGAGAATTTAATACATTATAGACTGACTCTTTGATCTGCTTACAAAAGTGTGACGTCAGGGCATTCAGAAAAGCTTTTTCAAACAGAACAACACTGTTCCTCATCTCGTGTACTAAGTTAAATATGTCGGTCTGCTTTCTTAAACTACTCAAGCATATGATATGGAACAGACAAAGGTCAGTGTTAAATGAAGGGACATAGAGTTTATCCAACAACTTGCATGCGTTGAATAATTTCATGACATTTTAGGGAACATGAAACGGAAAAAGTTAGCTGTAATGCCAATACAGCTGGATGCGATGCTTGTATGCACTACCGAATTGCGTGATGTCTTATAAAATATGAAACTACAAACTGTTCTAGAGATATATTTTCATATATTAACTTGTATGTTTACGGAATTGTTTGATATCTTACGGAATATTAAACTGTAAGCTGTTCGTCCTATAAATGATATTTTAAAGAACATGAAATGGTAAACGTTCTATTTGCAATGAAGCAAATCCTTAACAGATACAATAACATGTGGGCGTTAAAGAACTGTATGATAATTATAAAACATTTTTCATTAAGATTTACAATTGGGTCATAAATTTCTTGTCTTTGAATAAAGAATCGTCAGCCTTGCAGCAAATGCACGTACAACTTATTTTTCTTTTCTCTAAACTTCATCGTCACTCAAAGCCTAGATATAATACATAAGAATTTTTTTTTACTCCAGATATTTTAAAGCAATCAACAAAAGCTCTGAAAAGCCATTCTTGTGATAAACAATTCACCTCAAGACAAATGGGAACATACGAACAACAATATTTTAGACACTACAAGACATGCATCACACATGCGATAAGGAAACAAAAACATACATAATTATTTCAAACCAAATTTTCAGATAGTAAAATATATTATATTATATTAACATACATACATACATACATACATACATACATACATACATACATACATACATACATACATACATACATACATTGCCAGGCACAATAAAAATCCTCGTTTCCATCCATATTTAAAAAGTTTCCGTCGCCCTGAATAGAAACAAAAGCTCTTGCTGCTTTGCCTATAAGTTATTTTCTTTATTATTATTATTATTATTATTATTATTATTATTATTATTATTATTATTATTATTATTATTATTATTATTGTTGTTGTTGTTGTTGTTGTTGTTAATTTGGGGGTGTTTTAATTGTTGATGTAAACTTTACACTAAAGTTATGGAGATGTTGTTTTGGACAACAAATGCATCATTTAAGATCTTTAATATAACGCACTATTTTACAAAATCTAAGGATAGCACATTTCGCAATGTTTGGTGTATATTTGTAACTCTCTGTAATTACCTTAACACACGTCGCAAAAATCCTAAGTGCTTGTGTTCTTGGACGATAATTAATTGCAGGGTAGATGTGTGAATGTGTCCGCTATGCATAAATGCATGCATCTGCGACTTTTTCCTATGCTTTCCTTTCATAATCTCATTGGAATCAATTAGTCACGACTATACGTGATAAATCAGGCACTGCTTGGCGCGACATAATCAACATATATCCTGATATGTTAAAACTTTCAAACACAAATTCAATCTTTCCACTCTGTACTGCACTTGCGAAGAATAATTATGAACGCAAATTAACCAATTTATAACATCCATGTGAGTATTGGAATCAGACCACGATATTTATCGCTTATTAAAACATAGTCAGCAAAATACCGATGTCCTTCAGCATGAGATCCCATCAACAAGAAATATTGCTGAAGACTGTTATAGTTAAGTGTTAAGTTTGGACTTGAACTACGATTTTTACGTAATCAAAACTAGCGACGTGTAGCAAATACTAAGTCTCGAAAGAACTGACCATTAAAGTAGACTGGACAAAACACAACTTCACCATTTTAGATCTGTTTATTCTAGTTTCTCGTCCTTACATCACGAGTACATTTCGTAACATGCAGAACAAATATATGTCAAGCGTGAAACTTCCCAAAATCAGCGCCTTTCAAAACTTTATACGTCAAAGACCTATTTTAAAAGTAGTCATTATTATTAATGGATCTGTTATACAATAGTAAAGATTTAATGAGATCTTTGTTCCATGATTGTGGGCATTTTCTTTGCTTAATTGTATTTTCTAATTAGTATTAACTAACAATTAGTTTAGGTCAAAAAGAATTATAGACAAAAACAATGATAACTCATTAGCATTGTCAATAAAAAAGAAAACACGTGACCTCCAAGAAGACTCCGGTCCCATGTATGACGTGTACCAAATAAATGTGAAGAAATCAACACAAAATGTCAGAACTGAGGGCAAACGTTTGTCAATTAGAACTTCGAGCTGATAGGTCGATTTTGTATCTGCTGGTAGTTAGGTCTTATATGGACTAGTCAAAGTTGCAGAGGTTTTAAATACCGGCACTTTACTAATGTCTATAGCAGCATTCAAATTTAGTTAAATTAAACAATCAATGTGTAGTAGAATACACATTAAAATATTAAAACTTCTAATACATTTTTATCGTAGCTGGAAAGATATTCAAATCACAATGTATTATAAATATAAAAACATTTATATAAAAAAAAAATATAACCACTATATATATATATATATATATATATATATATATATATATATATATATATTCCTTTTTAAGTATCGTATATATATATATATATATATATATATATATATATATATATATATATATATATATATATATATATATATATATTGATACCTTTTAAGTATCGCAAAAAGGACACTGTCGTGCATTTGATCTTGAAGAAAGATCTCGAGAGTATAGCATAGGCGTACTGTTTTTGTTGTATGACCAAAATTGGCTTAAGTCAGGTGTAATGCACCTTACCTTCTCATATAATTCAAAACATGTCGAAACCACAGGACAGATGTATGCACTTAACATTTGCAAACTTTCATAATATATGAAAAGCACAGTACAATTTTAAAAAATGTCACATTTTTGTCTACCTTTACAAACAATTAAAAACAAATATAAAAACTTGACAAATTTAAACAATTGACTTTACCCTCCTATACAATTCAAACTATGTGAAAAGCACATGATACGATATGTGTACAAATTTCAGGTTTTCGAGAGTTGAAATATATAATTCCCAGGGA
The DNA here is from genome assembly GCA_016746295.1 of Potamilus streckersoni. NCBI lineage: Eukaryota > Metazoa > Mollusca > Bivalvia > Unionida > Unionidae > Potamilus > Potamilus streckersoni. The sequence continues at coordinate 380,087 of JAEAOA010001733.1, read as the reverse complement.
TATACAAGTCATACTATTCTTTTATTGTAAGCCATGCAGCTGTTATCATTTGTTATTCATCTGATTCAATTGCTTTTTCACAGAAAGTTAATAGCATATAACAGTAACCAGTTGCTATTTATAAGTGAATTTGTGGAATGTGTAGTGACATCACTATAATCCTATGCATATCATGACATCACCTGGTTTTACAGTCAGTCTTGCCTCTGTTGATTAATCAGTCAACATGGTATCAACAGTATACTAAACATTTAATCAGAAGTATGTGCGATAACTTAAAGTAGAGCAGGGCCATAATGGTCTAGAAACTCAAATATTGGAGAAGAAAAGAAACTTGCATGGTCAATAAAGGGACATAAAAGAGACTTTAGTAATACTCTGCTTTCCTCCTTTCTTCTTAAGCAATATATGATACATGAAATATTAAGAGACAATTTGTTTTACATTTTACAGGCTTTTGGAAAACCTGAAGTAAGTACAGGGTAATTACATTCTACAATTCCCCCCTTGAAACGAAAAAGTGATAATAAACGCCTTTTTTAGAGATAGAGCTTGAGAATACTGTAAGACTCATTAGAGAAATACCTTTAGACAACTGAGAGACTCGTTAGAGACACAGCTTGAAACAACTGTCAGATTCATTAGAAATAAAACTTGATGCATATATTTGTCTTATCATTCTATTCTGTATTATGTCGGCTAACAGCTTCAATAAATCGACCATTGGCTTATACAACTAGCTAAATCGACTATTGGCGTATACAACTAGCTAAACTAGCATCTACCGAGCTGGTGTCTTATCGGGCACAGCTGAAAACTCTTAGCCAATCAGATTGCTCGTTACACAGCACTAGCAAGACAATAATGAATTAGCATGTAGGCCTTCCGAAGTCAACGACACTTTTCGCAATCGCACATAGGTTTATCTAGCTTAACCCACTCTCAGGGGTCGTCCACAATGACGTCACGCAAATTTTGCCATGTTTGAGCCCCCACTTCCACCCTCGTCACACTTCGTCACAAAAATCCAGACACATCTATGTGACGTCAAAAATCTCTTACCCTCCCCATTTTTTCCACAATCTCTTAATATTGAAAAGCAAACGTGTTGTAAATCAGTTAACTATGTAGACAATACAACATTTTTTTATGTAAGATAGTGTTTAATTAATCTTGTTTTACAAGGACTGTTAAGCTAGTTAAAGATTATACAATTTTTTAAAAAGAACCAAATAATTCTTAACAAAAAACCAAAAATGAAATGTAACTTAAACACATCAGTCACTTTAATTTTTACTAACATTACAGTTTCAACAGATCCATAAACATTATAAAGGTTTAAAATTTGAAGTATTTGTAAATGAATTACTTCCCTTCGTAGTTATTATAATCACAAGGCAAAATAAGATGCTCCTCTATTGAAAGGACGAGAAATCAATTTGTTTCTAGATTATCGTCTTTTATTAGAATGGATATTCCTTCCAAATCAAGCTCTTCCTCGTCAATCCAATCCACAGTTTCTCCATTTTCCGCATTTACTAGTATGACCGTCATTTCGCGTTGCCTTTTGCCAGCGACTCTATTCTCCGCATTTAATAGTATGACCGTCATTTCGCGTTGCCTTTTGCCAGCGACTCCATTCTCCGCATTTACTAGTATGACCGTCATTTCGCGTTGCCTTTTGCCAGCGACTCCATTCTCCGCATTTACTAGTATGACCGTCATTTCGCGTTGCCTTTTGTCAGCGACTCTCACTGGTCTGATGCCCTTCAAAGCTACTGTTATTTATTTATGAAGGATTCATTGACTGCTCAGCATAACCAAAGACCTAAAGTACACGTGCCATTTCTAGTAACTTCCTTCATTCATCACAGACTGAAGTAAACTGCAAAAAAGATCTTATGAAACTGTCCGAAAGTTGTCTGCTAACCAAGGTAGAATGTCTTCCGTTTTGAGACTTTTGAGTTGCAAATAAGGATGGAAATTTCTGCAAGGCTTCATCTATTGCTCGTTCTGGAATTTTCAGCCCTTAACATGTTTGAACAAGGGGTAAAAAAGGATGAAGAAATGTATCTTTCATCTCGATAAAGTAAGAGCTTCGTGCTTTTGAGCAGCACATGTTGTCGTCACAGGTCACAATTTGAAGTAAGTATTGGCTTGAGCGGACATGGGTGTCACACCAGTTTTGATCTGTACAAAATATATCCTGTTCCATTAGCTCTAAATTTAATTGATCCATATACGCAACCATGCTTGGGTAATTGTCTACAGTAAACTGTGACCACATTTCGACCAATGTTTTGTCGGCAAATTTAAAGTTTTTCTTCTCTAGCTCGATGTCAATTGTCTTAACTCGTTCGTTTTAATGGCTGACATAGTTATCATAAGGTAATATTAATCCGCTCAATTCCATGCTCATTGGCACCATCTTCCTCTACATTCTGTTAAAAGCACTTCGTCCCGGAGCATTTGTTGCAACGAAGACAGAGTCAAAATCGTGTTTCAAGAAATGGTGGATGGAAACCTTAATGACTTTTCATACCGTGGGTATTCATTCGGCCTCCTATCAAAATAATCGGCTTGAACAATTTATCAATGCCATTTCTTCTTATGGTATCGAACTCTTTCAGACACAGCAACTTTCCAAAGTCAAATCCATGACTAAGTGCTGCTGATAAGGAGAGTTTTCCAAATAAAATGGCTAAAACCATTGGGCCAGAAAAGCCTACAGCATTTTTGTTTCCAAGACCGTTGCAATGGATTTCAATGCCGGCATACACCGAGAGTATAAGCTTATGCCGGGCAGCAACTTCCCAGTGATGATCAGGAAGGCTTACTTTATACTCATCGTGCATTTGCGGTGGACTCTGCTTATTGGCAGAGATCAGACCAATTGGGACGCGACATTTATCGTTCTGGCTGATAAAAAAAAAACTTATGTGGTGCAAGCATTGAAGACAGTTCTTCCAAATGTCTTATTGTAGCTGTACAAAACTGGCTCAATATGTTTAGTGTGATAATCATTTTGCGCTCTAAGTAACTTTACTGGACAGTGGTCACATGACGCTTACCTTCTGATGATAAATTAGGTTTAGGGAGTAGACGAAGGAATAGTCCACTTCGACATATATAGAAGCCATCTTTTGTAAATGTAAATTGATTTAAGGTTTTGATAATTTTGTAGACTTCTAACTAGTCTCTTTTCATGATAATCTGAACCATGCATTGCGATATTTAATATAGTTTGCGAACCCAATAGATATTCCTCTTCTATTTTTGGTTGACCATATCTGGCCCTGATATTCAGTTTCGTGCGTAGTTCAGATTATCTTCCAATAAAGCATTCGGTTTTGATATTTTTCAAATCAATTGCTATCAGTCTTACACTTTAGTTTATTTTCTATTTCATGTTTTGTTTGTTTATCTTTTAACTCTAAATTATGTTCATTTGAAAGTAGTCATTGTTTCTGCCGATTATTCAAACCAACGAGGTAAGAACTTGCGACATTAATTTGGGACTGCAAATGTAATTGAACAGTAGCATTTTTTTTTTCGGAGTAACAAAATGGCTTGTAGAAGGCAATGTTTCAAAAGTAATGATATTCAATACATCAGTCGGTTGTTCATTGGTCTCTAAATTATACTAAGTAGAAACATTGTTTTGAAACTGATGGTGCATGTTTTGTCAAAAGGTTAAGAAGTGATCACGTTTTTCATAACGGAGATCGCCTTGAGCTTTTTCAGTCAGATACGTGTCATTCTTGATACTATTCTACTTTATTAGGTCATCCTGTCACATCTTTTGGTTTTTGTAAGACATGCTTATACATAAGCACTAAATAGAGACTGCTATAATTTATTTTTATTCTACTGCTACGGGAACCCTAAAAGTCATCAAAATTAAAACTAGTGTCACACTTGACACCTTACTCTGTATGGTTTCAATAGCGTAATGTTACTAGTGCCGCATGCTGTTTCCAGCTTCAAAGTTCTTCTCTCTTCTCTCCCCTCATTCTGTCCTATTAAACTGCATTTTTAATGTCATCAAGCTTCAAAGACTCTTTGTACTAGTAGGACCATTTATAATCATGAACTTTTGTGGTGTCAAGAAAATGTTTTCAATAAAAAGAAAGAATAAAAAACTAACATTTGTTATAATTTTTTTCCTTTATGTACGGCGTCCAAAGCCACACAGGGCCCAAATTTGGCATTTCTCAACTAAGTACAGTTATTTTTTCATATAAAAATATTTAAAGATTTAACATTCACTGCTGACCGAATACTCTCCCTCAACCTGCTAAACTCGTATTTCTGTGATCTCGTCGGATTGTTTCCAGGATGGTGATAACTTATTAATCTATTGTTTAACTTTTCTGAAAAGAAAGTTTAATCACTAGTAGGCCTGCACGTTGTTTAGTCTGCATTTTGTTTTTCAAGTGTGTATTACATTATATTAAAAGGATAAACAATTAAAAACAACAACAATTTAAACCAGTTTAAGGATATAACAATTACCCAATATTTTATTTGAAATAGAAATATTGATATAAATCATCAACGATAGAGTTGTTATCTATTGCGGAGAAAAATAGAGGATACAGGTGACAAAATCATTTTTGCCCTGATATTATTTTCTTTGAACGAAGCGTGCCACACATATTTATTGAGACGTCACATTTCTTCAATACCCCATTCCCTCTCGTCACACTTCGTCACAAAATTCCTCCTCCCCTGTCACCGCGTGATGTCATATGTGAACGTCCCCAGTCACTGGTTTTGTTTGCTTTCTTATCAAGGTAATTAGACACCACGTAGTCACAATACTGAAGGCGGGACAGTTTATATGGCGAGTGATAAGATCGCTCAATTAGTTGATGTCGTTAGGATTTGGTAGTAACTCTTATAAAAAAAACGATAGTAGTCGTGGAATGAAGACAAACAGCACTCTTTCGGCTATCTACAGACGTCAAGAGTCAATGATGAAAGAAGTTGATCTGTGTCCCTTGGCTTATGTAGAAGTTTCTTCTGTAAACTGCTCTGCATCCATATTACTGATGCGGAGACTTTTTAAATTTTTTTAATCAACCTATTTAAGCTAGAAAACTGTCAGAGGGTTAAATATTACCGTAGACAATTTAATTCACCGATGAAATTTCATCAGTTTTCCTAAGTAATTCATCTTTCCTAGCACATATTAATAGCCGTAACCATGATAAAATAGACCCGAATATAGGAATATCGATTGATAAAATTGTGAAATACCAAACCATTTCCAGTCTGATTAATTGATTAAGCATCTCATTGAGTAATGGTATTTGCATTCAAAGCTCTGATTTTCATTGTAACTCTTTTCATCTACAGGGAAATGGTTAACAAGGACAAGGAGTAAGTACCTGTTATGTATTCAGATCATCATTTTACTTCGACACTTTATGAATTCTAGATTGTCTCAATTATGTTGATAATATTTACTGGTCTTAAAGGCCACATACCCCTCTCTGTGCAAGGGAGCTGATTACCCCTTTTATTCGTTCAGAATTTCGATGTAGACTTGAAAACTTGTTCTTTATCATTATCTGATTACCAGTTAAGGGACCACTTATCAGTCTGAACTGGCTACTGAGGAAAAGTCAGTAACCTAATATTAACTACACAATGTCATTGACTAGTAGATGTTTTCTTATTGCATCTCGTTCGATACACTTAGGTAACTAAGTTCAACCTTCCTCATGCCCCTTGCTCACAAATTGGTGGGTGAATTGATTTTTATGCACTGACGTGCCTTGTAAGGGATTTACCTTTGGGGGCCCGAACTTGAAGGAAATATTGCCCTTGTTTTATCAGTTGTAAATCTCCACTTAAGCAGATCTTTGAAAACTGCTTCGTTCAGGTGCCATTAAAACATTTTCTGATGCAATTGGGTATCGACATAGCCCCGTTAACCAGACAAAAGTGAGCTGTAATGATAGAACTTGACATGGAATTTTGATATCATCAAACAGAATGCTACTTTTGACCAGAAAAATAAAGCACGAACCTTTCAGCATATTATGATACAGTCTAATATGAAAACTATTGTCTTACAGACCTATATTTGCCTTGATGGTTTATCAATCGTAAACTCCACTTTGTACAGAGTTATGGCCCATGACAATTAAACCCGAATGTTCTCACGGAATGTTGTTCATAAACAGCATAGATGGCGATTTATTCAGCATAATCTCATGCAATCTGGTTTACACAATTTGATTAGACCTAGATGATTTTATCATGGGTTTTGTTACGTTAAGTCTGTTTTGGGTATAGTTATGCCTTTGAAATTAAATTTCCTAATTTTACATGGATGTTGCACGCAGCGTGCATAGCTCATGAACCAGTCACCAGAATCTATGTCAATTTGGCATTATATACTTTTCTTTGATATTTATTATAACCTTAGATCTACATCTATTTCCTAATATAGTTTACACCCTTGACAAGTTGCTTAATATATTCACACTGATGCTGCCCGTAATGAGCATACGTTACGGACCAATCATATCCATTATGCTGCAATTTGGGACCAATAATGTCTTCTAGAGCTAAATTTGTTTTCTGTTGGTTTTGTCTCGTCAAGATACTTAGGATAAAGTTATCGCACTTGAAAATTATAATTAACTTTTAAAATAGAAATCTACTACAATAAAAGATCCTATATCCGCCACTGTATTTAAAATTAAATTATTATTCACCACATTGATTTTCAAGAGGTGGTGTATATATTCAAATAAAAAATAGAGATAATTTCAATGTTTTTATTATTAATTATTGTTATACTTCAAAGGATGAACTAATAGAAAACAATGAGAATTTAAATATCACTCGGTTTTTTATCTTTCAGATTGAACGAAGATAAATTTGTGTAAGTCATATCGGTGACATCTTTCTCAAAATCTCTTAATCCTTCATATAGTTGGACGTCAGAAGACAACACAGACATCTTTTTACCCTCCAAATTGTTTATTATTCTGTTAAGTCCATCTGTCAGAAAAAGTAAGCACTGTTTTCTAACGTTCTTAACCAGGGAATAAAACAAATAGAGAAATTTAGATGTAACTAATTAAATATTATAACCAGCATTATAAAATGTGCAGTTTTTAACGAACATTACTAAGAAACTTTGTATTTTAATGACCCGACTTGATATAATACAGACAAATTAATCAATTTATTGCTTGATCAACAAAATTTAATTTTCGCTGGATTTGCAGATCGTTTATTTTCAACCAAATTGGCTACTTAATTTTGTTTTCAGCAAGCGAATTTCATTATCTTTCATATCGTCATTGAAATTAGCTGTGATCTCTGTTCACAAAATCATCTTAACCATGGTTTGCCCATCAAAAACTAAATCTGCTGAATGTGAACTAAATTTAATATGCAACTTTATATTTATCAAACATTGACTAAGTTAGAATTTCAGCATTCATTGTAGTCATAAAAAGTCTTTTAGGCTCTTGATATTTAATATAAAATCTGTCATTGTATCGATGTGACCAAGCAGCAGAGAGGGTGAACCCTACAACAATATATTTGCGACAAAATCGATTAAAGCCTCAGAATGCCAAATTGCTGCCATCTACGTCTACAAATTTTTGCGACAAAATCGATTAAAGCCTCAGAATGCCAATGGAACCTTCCTACGAAATCTCATATTTCAACCCAAAAAAAAATAAAGACCCCATCTTAGCGATTTTGTCGCAAATACATTGTCATAACCACACTCAAATTGCTGCCATCTACGGTCGCAAATATGTTGTCATTTCACCCTCTCTGCTGCTGATTAATACAAATTATTTAACCAAATATTTGATCAAGTCCAATACGATATCGTGACCGAGGGTCGTGTAAATTTATTGTTATAAATCCATATGGGACAGACTGAGCATGACTAAAGTAATTTTTAAATCCATTGAAGTCCATATCGGAACACCATGTCTGCCAAATATTTCGTAGCGTATGTGTATCAACGCCATTGAATACAGCAAGAATATTGCAGTTATCGCGAATCACTTTTGGAATTTGAGTATATCGTTGAGTGACATATATCACGTCAGTGTTTTTATGCCTACCTCGGGAAAATATTCTAGCAGGGTTCTTTTGATTATCTAACATTACATCATCGTACACTACAAGATTGTTTATGTCTCCATCGAGATCTTCTACTGATGGTGCATCATCAATATCAGTAATAAAGTCGATTACACTTTCACCTTTAATTTCTGATGCTTTTTCATTATAATCTTTTAACACTTCATAGCACCGTTGATCATCTACGGATGGGGCAACTAAATATAATTTATCCCACTTCATAAATCGCATTATCAAATTAAGCAGTAATTGTGTTTTGCCTGATCCAGATGGTCCGATTATAATGGCACGGACAGAATTCGGAAGCGCTGCGTGGTGTTTTACCGGTTCTCTTCTTTTAGTCGCTGAAAAATCAATTATATTCATAACGCTATATATAAATTATGGATCTATATTGTGTTAAGTGTAAACAGCGTACTGATTCAACCGATCAGACAACCATTACAACTAAAAACAATAGACTAGCGCTTACTGGTAAGTGTGTAACATGTGGTACAAAAAAATTTAGATTTTTAAAAAAAAGCAACTCGGAGGTGATATTGCCGCAAAACTTGGAAAACTCCCCGGAACCCCATGGGCAAAATACCCCGGAGAAAAACACCTTCCAGGATATAGCTACTGTGGTCCCGGAACGAGATTAGATATCAGACTTGATGATCAAAATCAGCCCCGGCCTGGCGAGTATCCGATAAATGCTATTGATAAGGCATGTCATGCTCATGATGTTGCATATAAAAGCAATAATTTGCAACAAAGACATATCGCGGATGTAAAATTAATTCATGCCTTAAATGCTATTCCCGATAAATCCTTCAAAGAAAAATTGGCTTCATGGTTGGTCAAATCAGCTATGAAAGGCAAATTAGTGTTAGGTGCTGGTAATTGAAAACACCAGTGTTTTTATAGTATGGAATCTATTTATTATTCTCCGAAAGGATACTGGAGGGGTAAAGCAGCAATCAGTAAACTCGCTAACGCTGCAAAAGTGAAAAAATCCACTGCAAAAGATTGGTTATCCAAACAAGCTATATGGCAAATTTATCTACCACCGCCTAAACAAATTAATTATTCTCATTTTGATGTTACCGTACCCAATGAAGTTCATCAGGCTGATTTATTGTTTTTACCACATGACCATGGTTACAAATACGCGCTAACTGTAGTTGATATTGCGAGTCGATTTAAACAAGCAGAACCATTGAAAACAAAGTCAGCTTCTGAAGTCGCTTCTGCATTTGAAAGGATTTATCGACGAGGTCCTCTAAGATGGCCAAATCTATTACAAGTTGATCCTGGCAAAGAGTTTCAAGGTGCTGTTCTATCAACAATGAAAACTCATAGTGTTACAATACGACGGGGACATACTGCGTTACATCGTGATCAGGCAATTGTAGAACGATTTAATCGAACTCTTGCAGAACGGTTATTTGGATATCAATATGCAAAAGAATTCATCCAAGAAAAACGATCTCGTGAATGGGTCCAAAGGTTACCGAGTGTAGTTGCAGCGTTAAATAACGAGATTACTCGAACTATTAATATGAAACCAAATATTGCAATAAAAAAAGAATATATTCCCGAACAACCGCAGCGGGTTAGCACTCAGCCACTTCTCGGTGATGTTACTGTGAGATATTTATACGAACCAGGAGAGCTTGAAGGCGGTAAAAGAAGAGCTACTGATCCTATATGGAGTGTTACTACGCATAAAATTTCAACTATAACGCGATCAACTGGTAGACCTCCAATCTACAGATTGGATTCAACTGCACCTCAGCGTGGTTTTACACGCGAACAACTACAAGTCATTCCGGACGATACTCAATTACCGCCACATGGTCTTAACTAGCTCCGTTACGTCTATTACACTCAAGACAGGTCAACATCACATTGTTTCTGACATGACCAAGACTGTTATTTTTTCTGTCTACGGTGAATTGTCGAGGGTCTTTATCCGAATACTGCCAGTGCATTATACAATTGCAACTGGCGCAGTGATTATTCTGTTGTTCTTTTAATGCAATTATTACTTCAGCATCAATATCAAATTCTCGTTGTTTTTTTTTGTCCTGCTGTTTGTAGCCAGAGAGTTTTTTATTAATGATGCTAATATCAGTGTTATCATCGTTTGCATTAAAATCATCATCGAAAACAATCCTTCGTAGTTGATTTATTCGTCGTACTCTGGACACTGCGAGATAGACTAAATTTGACCATTCAATGCGATTATCAACTATCCAAACAATTGTATCCGTGATGGTCAATCCTTGTGACGAGTGTATTGTTGTTACATAACCAAGCGTCCATGGTGATTTATCAGCGTATAATGCATCTTCTACAGTATTGATATCAACTAGCACAATATCATTTAACACTAGAATCTGTTTCTCCGTCTGGCCTGGAATTTCAACTTCAATATTCTGCTTTCGTGTATCCAATGGTCTATAACACAACGGCACTGGAAACGTTGGGAATTTTTTCTTGTGTAGCTCAAACAACTTTTTCTGAAGTGCGTCTCTGACTATCTTTCTACTTGCTACTACAAAATCATTTGGTTTCCATGTTTCCCAAAAATCATTCAAAGGTGTTTCAGAAATTATTTCACGCGCTACTTCACATTGAATTCTATCGGGTTGTAATCTAATTAGTTTTTTAAACTCACGTAACTGCTCATCGAGTGCTCTATAGTCAGTATCAATTTCTTCGTAATAATCAACAAATCCTTTTAACCAATTATGTGGACTTCTACCAACAAATGGTGGTGGTTGACCATGATCGCCGCACAATATAATTTTTGTATTTTTTTGCAATAACCAATCAAGAAACATTTTTAATACATCTTCTGAAACAGTACATGCTTCATCCCAAATAATAACCGCTGGAATAAATTTCTCACCCATTCGCTCAGGAGTCCAAGCATCGCCCTTGTATCGAAAAAAACTATGATACGTGCAAGCTTCAACATTTCGTTGTTTGATCTCTCTCGCTAGTCTATGGGTTGGTGTGAGTACAATCATGGACGTTCTCTCTCGATATAATTCTATCGCACGTGTTGTCTTTCCAGATCCACCACAACCGTTTAAATAAACTGTTTTATATCTACAAATTGGATCTGATATCGGTGGTGCTTTAGACATAGATTTTTCACTGATAGAATTATCGTTTTTCAGGTAACTGCTTTTAATCTCAACGTCTGCTGATTCAGAATAATCGCGTTGTATTTCTTGTTTAATTCGCCATGTTCCCCAAGTCTCTTCGCTATTAGTAAATTTAGTTATCTCTTTGATATATTTTTTATCGACATACATTGAATCAATTGCAACTCTGACTGCTATACTAGGAAATCTATTTATCATTGCAAATAAATTGATAGATGCATAACCCAGCATAGAAGCTCTCAAATGTAGATATGCAGAGCTTTCTCCATCACTGTAAGTAACAATTCTACCTAACTTTGTTTTATTGGACAAGAAGGCTGTTTTACAATTTGCGTATCTATTTTTCTCTACTGCATCTTTAATAACGAAGTCGTATTCGGCATCATCTATAATCAATCGTGAGGATTGTTTTTTAAAGTTAAATTTTTTTCCACCCTGTGTAAATTTACCGATTATTCTTCGGCCGAGATCCTTTGCTTCATTATTTCGTTGATTAAATATCTTTTTTGACCATTCAATAATGTACTCCTCGTCAGCATCAATATGTTTTCTAGACTTATCGATTATACTATCAAGACATTCTGGTTCTGGTAACCAGACATTGGTTTGTTTTCGATATGAGATAATCGCTTCGCTGACAATCAACGAAACTAACACTTTACAATCAATCATATATCGCAATAACACTATTGGTAACCACATCCTTTCAGCCATGTGTCTACCAATCCAAACATAACAACACGGATGAAGTCCTTCAGCGAATTCAAATGATACTACGCAAGCAAAACCGGTCAAATCAAAATCAGGCAGTGGTCCATTAATAGCAACGCGAGTCATTTCATGTGTGGGGTGTCCAAACCGTTTAAAATACTCACCAGCGAATCCATATCCTAGAAAACTTCCTGGATAACAGGCAACGATATCAACTGATATCATACTCTCACGATTGTACTTAACGTTCCATAGACCGCCATGATAATATTCCAAACAGCTGGATTGAACATCCTGTAAAAACTCTTTTCGTGTTGGTTTCCAATTATTTTTCTTTCTTGCAAAATGAGCTGCAACTGATGGAATTGTAAAACAATTTGTAAGTAACTGTTCGTAATCTTCGGATTTTTCATTAAAAACGCTAGCGTTTTCACTGAGACTTATTGCTAGATTTTTCATCCTATTATGTAGACTTTCACTACGATATAATTCACCGTTAGGTTTCACAAATTGATTGAATTGACATTCTTCATCTTCAAAACTATGAAGTAGCCATACTGATACAGGGTCGTTTTTACACAAACTAGCAATAGCATCGAATAATCTTTCTTCAGTGAGAATACCATCCTTGATGAATTCTTCTGGGATATACTTCACTGTTCTGTCTCGCGGGAATATTGTAACCGCGGATGTCCATGCGTGCTTGTTATGATCAATAATTTTGATTGGAGCTCCGTTTTTATTGTATTTTGATTCGTATAATACTTCGCCAGTTATCGTTAAAACGGTTATCGGAAATCTCAACGACTTTTCCAATCTAGCTATATCGGAAATAGTTGCTCCGTTCTCTTTCACTGTTAGCTCCCATTCATCTATTTTTTTATGTCTTAGATCGGTTAATTTATTCCCACGGAGTGCATTTGTAAAATGTTCTAAGACTCTTTGTGCCACACAGTTGAGTGGCTTTTCCGCTGACGTTGACTGTTTCATTGGTGCTAGTTTTCCAATGTCAGGGTTATTTAACGGATACATCCCATAAACGACTGCTGTTTCTGGATACGCTTTTTCATAGTATGGTTTATCAATTCCAGTTAACAGCCCTGGTCTGGAATAACGGCTAACAATGACTGATGTCCCATCTTTGAGAATTGGAACAAATTTGTCTCTTATAATATATTCGCCCGATTCTAATTTGATAATGAATTTCACTCTGATAAAATACCGTTTATTGCCAAGTTGTGATAGTATCATAGCTGCTGTTTCATCATTCATTCTAGCATCAACAACACCATCAATTCTAAATGTTGACCAGGTGTGTGATGCATCATCCTGTTTAAACTCATGAACACAATCTCGTATTTTTCTAATCAGAATTCTATTAGTTATTCTCTCTTTTGGTACGTCTTCGAGAGTTCTATCAAGATTGAATTTAATATTTTTCCGAGGCTTGATTGCCGATAATCTCTTGAATTCTTCATTCATATAAATAAGACAAGTATTTAAATAGAAAAGTTTGTTTATATATAATGAATCACTGCAAATGGCTTATGATCGGATCAGTAACCCCATGCAATAAATCGTGTAGAGGTGAATTCTGTGGATATCACTTACAGAGTGTCAGAAATAATTCGACAGGCCCGTCCCCATGCATAAATTGTGGGGTGGGTGTGAGAGGAAAATCACAATTATGTATCAATTGTGGGGGTAAGCGGTTTAGAGAATTGAAACGTTATTATGATAAACGAATAAAAAACGCCATCATTGACCCTAACCATGACTCTGTCAAAGACAAAATCATAAAAACCCCTCAAGACTACATTAATAGATTTATAATTAAAGCAAATAATGAATTAGACAAATAGTATTATTATATAAATGGAGCAAGAATTCAGACCACATCCAATACTCGTTAATTATGAAATATCTCGTAATGGTGTTGTTAGACACTGTAGACTAAAGAAACCCGTGGGATATGTTAATAATCAGGGATACTTGCAATTTACTGCTGGAGGAAAGGGATATCTCTGTCATAGGGCAGTCTTTGAGTGTTATATGGGACCGATTAAAGATGGCTGTGTTATTGATCACATTGATTCTAATATTCAAAATAACGCGATTTCCAATTTACAGTGTATTTCTCAAAGAGAGAATATAAAAAGAGGAAAGACAGGGACTTGTAAGTCAGTTGGAAAGAGACCAGTACAGTCATTTGATACAGCGACGAATGAAGAAAGAGTTTTTCATTCAATGAATGCTGCGGGAAAATACCTGATTACGTATACCGAGTTAACCATTAAATACGTACATGAGATCACACACATCATTAATTCAATCCAATTTCACATGTATTCTCGGACGAATTACATATCCTATGGAATCAATATCGAAAGTAGGATAGTCACGTGACGATCATAGTAATGAGGGGAAATACGGAACAAAATAGCATAAATCACTATTAAGAGTTATCTTGTAAATAAGAAAACTTTATTCTATGTCCATTTTTCTTTGAGATAGCTGTTTGACAAATCCCTTCAGCAACTTTTCGTACTGAAGGCATACATATTCCAAAATATTTTCCCGCAGCATTCATTGAATGAAAAACTCTTTCTTCATTCGTCGTTGTATCAAATGACTGTACTGGTCTCTTTCCAACTGACTTACAAGTCCCTGTCTTTCCTTTTTTTATATTCTCTCTTTGAGAAATACACTGTAAATTGGAAATCGCGTTATTTTGAATATTAGAATCAATGTGATCAATAACACAGCCATCTTTAATCGGTCCCATATAACACTCAAAGACTGCCCTATGACAGAGATATCCCTTTCCTCCAGCAGTAAATTGCAAGTATCCCTGATTATTAACAAAACCAATTGTTTCTTTAGTCTACAGTGTCTAACAACACCATTACGAGATATTTCATAATTAACGAGTATTGGATGTGGTCTGAATTCTTGCTCCATTTATATAATAATACTATTTGTCTAATTCATTATTTGCTTTAATTATAAATCTATTAATGTAGTCTTGAGGGGTTTTTTATGATTTTGTCTTTGACAGAGTCATGGTTAGGGTCAATGATGGCGTTTTTTATTCGTTTATCATAATAACGTTTCAATTCTCTAAACCGCTTACCCCCACAATTGATACATAATAATTGTGATTTTCCTCTCACACCCACCCCACAATTTATGCATGGGGACGGGCCTGTCGAATTATTTCTGACACTCTGTAAGTGATATCCACAGAATTCACCACCTTACACGATTTATTGCATGGGGTTACTGATCCGATCATAAGCCATTTGCAGTGATTCATTATATATAAACAAACTTTTCTATTTAAATACTTGTCTTATTTATATGAATGAAGAATTCAAGAGATTATCGGCAATCAAGCCTCGGAAAAATATTAAATTCAATCTTGATAGAACTCTCGAAGACGTACCAAAAGAGAGAATAACTAATAGAAGTCTGATTAGAAAAATACGAGATTGTGTTCATGAGTTTAAACAGGATGGTGCATCACACACCTGGTCAACATTTAGAATTGATGGTGTTGTTGATGCTAGAATGAATGATGAAACAGCAGCTATGATACTATCACAACTTGGCAATAAACGGTATTTTATCAGAGTGAAATTCATTATCAAATTAGAATCGGGCGAATATATTATAAGAGACAAATTTGTTCCAATTCTCAAAGATGGGACATCAGTCATTGTTAGCCGTTATTCCAGACCAGGGCTGTTAACTGGAATTGATAAACCATACTATGAAAAAGCGTATCCAGAAACAGCAGTCGTTTATGGGATGTATCCGTTAAATAACCCTGACATTGGAAAACTAGCACCAATGAAACAGTCAACGTCAGCGGAAAAGCCACTCAACTGTGTGGCACAAAGAGTCTTAGAACATTTTACAAATGCACTCCGTGGGAATAAATTAACCGATCTAAGACATAAAAAAATAGATGAATGGGAGCTAACAGTGAAAGAGAACGGAGCAACTATTTCCGATATAGCTAGATTGGAAAAGTCGTTGAGATTTCCGATAACCGTTTTAACGATAACTGGCGAAGTATTATACGAATCGAAATACAATAAAAACGGAGCTCCAATCAAAATTATTGATCATAACAAGCACGCATGGACATCCGCGGTTACAATATTCCCGCGAGACAGAACAGTGAAGTATATCCCAGAAGAATTCATCAAGGATGGTATTCTCACTGAGAAAGATTATTCGATGCTATTGCTAGTTTGTGTAAAAACGACCCTGTATCAGTATGGCTACTTCATAGTTTTGAAGATGAAGAATGTCAATTCAATCAATTTGTGAAACCTAACGGTGAATTATATCGTAGTGAAAGTCTACATAATAGGATGAAAAATCTAGCAATAAGTCTCAGTGAAAACGCTAGCGTTTTTAATGAAAAATCCGAAGATTACGAACAGTTACTTACAAATTGTTTTACAATTCCATCAGTTGCAGCTCATTTTGCAAGAAAGAAAAATAATTGGAAACCAACACGAAAAGAGTTTTTACAGGATGTTCAATCCAGCTGTTTGGAATATTATCATGGCGGTCTATGGAACGTTAAGTACAATCGTGAGAATATGATATCAGTTGATATCGTTGCCTGTTATCCAGGAAGTTTTCTAGGATATGGATTCGCTGGTGAGTATTTTAAACGGTTTGGACATCCCACACATGAAATGACTCGCGTTGCTATTAATGGACCACTGCCTGATTTTGATTTGACCGGTTTTGCTTGCGTAGTATCATTTGAATTCGCTGAAGGACTTCATCCGTGTTGTTATGTTTGGATTGGTAGACACATGGCTGAAAGGATGTGGTTACCAATAGTGTTATTGCGATATATGATTGATTGTAAAATGTTAGTTTCGTTGATTGTCAGCGAAGCGATTATCTCATATCGAAAACAAACCAATGTCTGGTTACCAGAACCAGAATGTCTTGATAGTATAATCGATAAGTCTAGAAAACATATTGATGCTGACGAGGAGTACATCATTGAATGGTCAAAAAAGATATTTAATCAACGAAATAATGAAGCAAAGGATCTCGGCCGAAGAATAATCGGTAAATTTACACAGGGTGGAAAAAAATTTAACTTTAAAAAACAATCCTCACGATTGATTATAGATGATGCCGAATACGACTTCGTTATTAAAGATGCAGTAGAGAAAATAGATACGCAAATTGTAAAACAGCCTTTTTGTCCAATAAAACAAAGTTAGGTAGAATTGTTACTTACAGTGATGGAGAAAGCTCTGCATATCTACATTTGAGAGCTTCTATGCTGGGTTATGCATCTATCAATTTATTTGCAATGATAAATAGATTTCCTAGTATAGCAGTCAGAGTTGCAATTGATTCAATGTATGTCGATAAAAAATATATCAAAGAGATAACTAAATTTACTAATAGCGAAGAGACTTGGGGAACATGGCGAATTAAACAAGAAATACAACGCGATTATTCTGAATCAGCAGACGTTGAGATTAAAAGCAGTTACCTGAAGAACGATAATTCTATCAGTGAAAAATCTATGTCTAAAGCACCACCGATATCAGATCCAATTTGTAGATATAAAACAGTTTATTTAAACGGTTGTGGTGGATCTGGAAAGACAACACGTGCGATAGAATTATATCGAGAGAGAACGTCCATGATTGTACTCACACACCAACCCATAGACTAGCGAGAGAGATCAAACAACGAAATGTTGAAGCTTGCACGTATCATAGTTTTTTTCGATACAAGGGCGATGCTTGGACTCCTGAGCGAATGGGTGAGAAATTTATTCCAGCGGTTATTATTTGGGATGAAGCATGTACTGTTTCAGAAGATGTATTAAAAATGTTTCTTGATTGGTTATTGCAAAATAATACAAATCAACAGCCGTGGATTGAGCTACATTATAGGTCAATGTCCTAACAAAATCTTATTGCACCAATAAAGACTGAAAAGTTTATCTAATATTGCAAATATCTCAAGCATGAGCACGGAATATGCTTAAGTTAACCAAGAATAAAAACTGAGGTTAAATCGAGGATAATTCATAACTACTAAAATAATCGATTGTAGAGTTCGCTGACGACTATCAAGACGAAGCAGTTACTAGACAATATAAGACGTAAATATGGGCAGAAATTTCAGAATATCAACTATTCGTGGATACCTCGGTTCTAATTCTGTATGTCTTTGAAATTTTGTAACAGCATGATTCGAAGGACATATCGAATGCTTAAAAGAAAATGACCTCTAGGCTTTTCTGTTATTAAATAAAATATAAATGCCGTATTTGAACTTGTAGTTTCATCAATTGTATTGCCTCATGCAACTAGGAATAAGGTGAATAACACGACTCAGTAGCACTCATTGTAACATGTGACAATTCTTCTTGATCCTTGGTTGGTATTAGCACTTTGCAGGACAGACACAACATATGTCAGGAAGAAATGGAACATGCACACGAGAGAAAAGAGACAGAGGAAAAATAGAGGAAGAATACTCGTTAATTTAATGTCAACTCGAAAATTATTGGTATCTGCAAATAGCAATCTTCTTCGTTAGAATAATTAATGCAACTAATTTCATCTCATCGTCTCTATTTAAAAGTGGCAATACATACATTACATATCAAATAAAAATTAATATCTTTAAGTCCTAAAGATAATAAATCAGAATTTATTTTTTAGGAATTTGTGTAGGTACACAGTGAATACAGAGAATTTACTATTTAGAACTGTAACATTCCCTTCTCATATTCATTATGAAAACAATTGCAAATAACTATCTTCACCACGATTGATACAAATTCAATTTTCTACAAGATTTTCAGGAATTTGAGGTTACTTGTTGAAATACCCTTTAAGTCCTTGAACAGAATAGTGAAACGTTTAAGAGAACTGAAGCAAGATTACGAATATGTTTAAATAAAGAATAACAATAAATGTAGGAATAGAAGCATGCTTTTCATAAGAAAAGTAGTCGTATAAATGGTCTTGTCTCTTTCAGTATGCATTACATGTTATGAAATAATCTCCTTAGTACACGTAATTCTAAAGAAAGACTTTCGTGTTATTACAGGTTGGGCATCAATCAATTCAAAATTGTCATGCAGAGGAGCGAAGAGTATTCTTTAGCCTTGATGAGGCTGTTGATACATCTCATAAAGCTTGCGTATCAAATGAATGTACTATTATTCTTGTTCATGCAGTCTAGATTCAAATATACGTCGATTTCCTACTTGTACTTTTAATACAACATTTTGTCAGCACACAAGTTTAATATCTTTTGCAGACTTTTAGAACGTTTCATTAAGTTGTCACACATTGTTTCATACACGAGTCTTTGTATCGCGAGGTACAATGTATATTGTCTTTAATTAAAATAGATCTTGGTAAAAGCCCACAGAGAAAATAAAAAAACTAGCAAATGATGCAATAACCCAACGCAAACCCCAACTTCCATATATGTCACAATACAATTTCTTCCATTTCCCATAGCAAATCTTCTGAAGATGTTCTATGAACGCTCATGTGATTTCTGAATGTCATCCCAAACAAATTTTGAGCTTTTCTTGGAAGGTGGTAGAGCGATATTATATGTATTCGTTAGTCTGATGATCTGGCACTAAACTATTCAAGCTCACTTGACAATGCATATGAAATATAATGAAACTTATTTCAAGAAATCTGATTCAAATGACAAATCAACATTATTACTTCCGAGAGTGTAACAGGTGTAAGATCAAGTTGTTGGCACCATGCAGAGAATGTTGTCATACCTCTATGTACGTTTTTACGTGAATGATATTTCTTTTGAAATTGTTCTGATATAAAGTGCACATCACATGTATACAAAGCTGATAATAATAGCTGCACCAATGTGTTCGAAAACTAAGCGTAATCGAGTCCAAATCACATTAACTTTATCAGTTATGAAACTAGATGAGATGAATTTTACCCGAGTGCCCAATGCTACTTTCTGAAAATACAATGATTGCATTAGAAGAAGTATAACATTTAAAACTGTTATCGGTTCGTTTCTTTTCCACAATTTTCTTTTGAAATTAAGAAAGTGAAAATGATCAAGCCAAGCCGCTAGCAGGATTCGAATGGCCTACATCTGAAGTATGGTCAAATTGTACGCTCTATAGCCCATAATGAAGTCGTTAATTTTTGCACACCAAAATAAAGGACATTGAACAAATCGGTTATTTAATATCTACAAAATCATTTGCAAATATCTCTGATGAGCAGTGAAGACAACCTGGCAAATTATTGCTCATTTAAAGTTTAACCCCAAAGAATTAAGAAACTGGAGCGTTTAAATCCCTGACTGGATTAAAGCTTCATTTAACTACATACACGTTGAAAATAATCGATTAGGTACGAGAGGTTCCGCAGTTGAACATGACCCTATTCACAAATGGACGAAAGGACCGAGTTACGTAAGACACAATAATAAATGACGTAAATGAATTGGGGTCCAGACAAAATTTCAGACATGATTCAACACTCATTTTCGGTGGCGGATGATCCAGTTCCTGGTTTCTTTAACTTTTATCTCGTGATGAATTTGTCCTTGTCTTTGAAGCAGACTTATTGGTACACACAGACAATTAGCACTTCCTGAAGGAAGCAATTATCGAAATAGCCTTATGAAAGAAAATGACCCGTTCTGAGGGGCTTTTCTGTTAGTTCAATATATAAAATAAATAAATGACCTGGTTTATCATTTATCTGAACCTTATGACGTGAGTTTTCGTCATCAAAATTGTATCTATGTCTCTCTGCACTACTGCAAACACTAGGTATGACTACGATGAGTGCATACATAGAGACAACGAACTGCACGTGCAAAGCTAGCCATGTACTAATTGATAACAGCTGCTCGACAATATTTCTTCCTTTGATCACTTGGTTGGTTATTAAGACAAGCATTTAGCACAGAGACACAGACAAACGTACATACATACTGTCAGAGAGAGACAGAGAGAGAGAATGTGGAACATGGACACACAGAGAAAGAGAAAAAGAGACAGAGAGAATAAAAATGAGAGAGGGAAAAGAGAAATACATTCGGTTTCAAAATCCTTTAATGTCAACGTCAGAAAATTATTTGGGTTCATATTCAGTGCAAATATTGCAAAATACCTTTAGTTCCATCTTCGGTGCTGTTGAGAATAAAATTTCAATTGCAAAACATTAATTTTCATCCCTCATCTCGTGTCTTCCTATTTTTTAAAACAGTTCGTTAGCATATAAGAGGTTAAGTTTCCATCGACGATTAGCATTATCTATAACTACTAATAGATATTTTAGAAATAATCCTGTGTTATAGTTCACCTGAAGAGAGAATTTAGAACATTAGAAAAGTCGCAGGACAAAATTATATATTTTTTGAAGAGAAAATGCTTGTATATGTATGGTACATATACAGTGAAAATACAAGAGTAATTTTGATTACCTAATTTAGAAACCTTGTAAAACCATCTCAGCCTCTTCCTCTGCTATATTTGCATTATGGAAAAGAAACAAATTTTGCAAGACATATAAGTATAGCTAGCTCCTCCTTTCCACACACCCGTTTTCTTGTCGTCGTTTCTATTGTCATTTCCGACACCAGCAGTTGATACAAAGTTCCAATTTTTCTACAAGACTTTTCAGTGGAAACTTTGAATGGTTACTATGTTGAAATACCACGTTTAAAAGTTACACATATTGAACATGAAATCAGGATGAAACGTTTTTAAAGAGAACATGATAGCAAGATGGTCCACAGAGAGTACATGTTGTAAATAAAGAATAACAATAAATGTAAGGAATAGAAGGCATGCTTCTTGCAATAAGAAAAGTACGTCGATATACAAGTGGTCTTGCATTGCTCCATTTCAGAGTATTGCATGTAGCATGTTATGAAATAATCTTCCTCATTCTCCAGATTAGTACCACGCTAAGTTCTAAAGAAACGACTTTCGTGTTATTTAACAGAGTTGGGCATCAATCAAATTCAAACATTTGTCATGCAGAGGTCTAGCTGTTACAGACGATATTCTTTAGCGCTTGATGGATGGTCTGGTCTGAATACTCCCACACCGTCCTTCCATTAAAGCTTTTGACGTATTAAAATGAACAGATACTATTTTATTGTACGTTGTTGCAATGCGAGTCTTTAGATTCTGAGACATATACGTCGGTTTCCTACTTGTAATTTTATTAATACAACTCCTATTGTCAGCACACAAGTTTAATATCTTTTGCAGACTTTTAGAACGTTTCATTAAGTTGTCACACATTGTTTCATACACGAGTCTTTGTATCGCGAGGTACAATATATATTGTCTTTAATTAAAAGACATCTTGGAAAAAGCCCACAGAGAAAATAAAGAAAACTAGCAAATGATGCAATAACCCAACGCAGCCACCAACTTACATATATGTTACAAAACAATTTCTTCCATTTCCCATAGCAGATCATATGAAGATTTACTATAAATACTCATAGGATTTCTGAATGTCATCCCAAGGAAATTTTGAGCTTTTCTTGGAAGGTGGTAGAGCGATATTATAAGTATTCCTTAGTCTGATGATCTGGCACTAAACTATTCAATCTCACTTGACAATGCATATGAAATATAATGAAACTTATTTCAAGAAATCAACATTATTACTTCTAAGAGTGTGACATTTGTAAGATAAATTTGTTGAAACCATGGAGAGAATGATGGCATACCTCTATGTATGTTTGTAAACGTGGCTGAAATTTATTTTGAAATTGTTTTTGTATAAATTGCACATCACATATACACAAAGCTGATAATAATAGGTGCACCAATGTGTTCGAAAACTAAGCGTAATCTAGTCCAAATTACACTAACTTTATCAGTTACTAAACTAGATGAAACAAATGTTACCCTTAGTGGCCAATCCTACTTTCCGAAAGTACAATGAATGCATTACAAGATGTATAAAATTTAAAACTGTTATCGGTTCCTTTCTTTTCTACAATTTTGTTTTGAAATTAAGAAAACGAAAATGAGCAAGATACGCCGCTACGAGGATTCGTAAGGCCTACATCTGAAGTATGGTCAAATTGTACGCTCTATCGCCCATAATAAAGTTGTTAATTATTGCACACCAAAATGAAGGAAATTGAACAAATTGTTTTTTTTTTAAATCTACAAAATCATTTTCAAATAGCTCTGAAAGGCAGTGAGTACAACCTGTCAAAGTATTGGTATTTTTGATATTAAAGCCCAAGAAAATTAAGAAACTGGAGCGTTTTAGTACACGCGACCATGCCCTTTGAATTGTAATTGTTGTCTTTTGAATTGTCACTCACCAATTTATATTCCCTAACTGGATTAAAACTTCATTTAACTACCTACTCTTTGAATGTACTAGATTATGTACGAGAGGTTCCGCAGGTGAACAAGACAATATTCACAAATGGACGAAAGGACCGAGTTACGTAAGACACAATAATAAGTGACGTAAATGAATTGGGGTCTAGACAAAATTTCAGAGACAGGATCCAACACACTTTTTCGGTGGCGGATTGTCCAATTCCTGCTTTCTTTAACTTTTATGTGGGGATGAATTTGTCCTTGCCTTTGAAGCAGACTTATTGGTACACACAGAAAATTAGCACTGCCTGAAAAAAGCGTTCCTCGAGATAGCCTTATAAAAAAACGACCAGTTTTGAGGGGCAATTCTGTTAGCTCAATATATAAAATAAATAAATGCCCTGGTTTAACTTTTATCTGAACCATATGACGGGAGGTTTCGTCATCAAAATAGTATCTATGTCTCCCTGCACTACTGCAAACACTAGGCATGACTACGAAGAGTGCATACATAGAGACAATGCACGTGCAAAGCTATCCATTTACTGATTGATAACAGCGGCTCACCAATATTACTTCTTTTGCTCTCTTGGGTGGTTCTTCAGAAAAGCATTTAGCACAGAGTGACAGACAAACGTACAGATATACTGTCAGAGAGAGAGAGAGAGAGAGAGAGAGAGAGAGAGAGAGAGAGAGAGAGAGATGGACACACAGAGAAAATAAGTTCGAGGGAAAAAAATGAGGAAAGGAAAAAGGAGATACATTCCGTTTCAAAACCCTTTAATGTCGACGTCAGGAAATGATTTGGGATCATATTCAGTGCAAATATTGCTAAATGCCTTTGATTTCATCTTCGGTGCCGTTGAGAGGAAAATCTTAATTGCAAAGTATTAACTTCATCCTTCATGTCGTGTCATCCTATTTTGTCAGACAGTTCGTCGACATAAAAACGGCTAATTTTCCACCTACGATTAGCTTAATCTATAGCTACTAATATATATTTAAGACAGAATCCTTGTGTTGCAAGTCACCTGAAGAGAGAATTTGGAACATTTGAAAAGTCGCAGGACAAAATTGTATATTCTTTGAAGAGAAAATGCTTGTATAAGTGTGGTACATTTACAGTGAAAATACAAGAGTAATTTTGATTACCTAATTTTTTAACCTTGTAAAACCATCTCATCCTCTTCCTCTTCTATATTTGCATTATGGAAACGAAACAAATTTTGCAAGACATATAAGTATAGCTAGCTCCTCCTTTCCTCACACCCGTTTTCTTGTCGTCGCTTCTATTTTTCATTTCTGACACCAGCAGTTGATACAAAGTTCCAATTTTTCTACAAGACTTTTCAGTGGAAACATTTGAATGGTTACTATATTGAAATACCACGTTTAAATGTTTGACATATTAAACATGAAATCAGGATGAAACGTTTTTAAAGAGATCATGATAACAAGATGGTCCACAGAGAGTACATATTTTAAATGCAGAATAACAATAAATGTGAGAAGGATAAGGCATACGTCTTGCAATAAGAAAAGTACGTCGATAGAAAAGTTATCTTGCATAGCTTCATTTCAGAGCATTGCATGTAGCACGTTATGAAATAATGTTTCTCATTCTCCAGATTAGGACCTCGCTAAGTTCTAAAGAAACGACTTTCGTGTTATTTAACAGTTGGGCTTAAGTAGTAATAGGAAATAAGAGTTTTAGCCCAAACCCTTGTTTCCTATTACTACTACTACAGACAGGTATTTTGTAACCAGACAAAACAACAGGTGTTGGAATGCTATGATTCATCCAGATAAACTCTGTCATACAGAGGTGACGAATTTGTTAGAACAGGGCATGCGTGGAATACGATTATTCTAAAGCCCACAAATGGATTTTATAATCAGTCTACCACAAGTTTTTTATTAGACAACAGGATGAAAATTAAACTGTGCATTAGAACGTTTCAGTTAACAAGGCGGAAATTAAACTAGCATTAGAATGAAAATGATATTATTTTATACCTCGTGACTAATGATTAATGTTTCAACTGTTGATATTAAAAATATTTCATTATCACGATTATAGATATTAAATTTTACTTTACCGCTCACACAGCGACGGGACTCAAACAAATCTTTTATTTCTGGTTTGTTTAGAGGATATTTTTTGTTGATAAAATACACCTTTGACCGATGTAAATCAATTGTGAGTTTAGTATATTTTTGTTGGCTAAAGGGGCTGTGAAAGTTTTTAAATTCCGCTAGCAACTTTTGATACAATTGTTCGATATAATTTAAATACACGCTATTATCAGATCTGATGAACGAAAGTTTTAGCTTGTTACGTGTTCCATTAAAACATATACCTGATGTTTCATTATTAAATTCAACTGTCAATTGTTTACCGTCCATCATTAAATATATGATGTTACTATTGTAGCTATTTGTCATTGTCAAATTTTCAAACATTATTTTATAAGTTTAGATAAAATTTTAGTTGGAAAAGATAATGTCAAATTTTCAAACATTATTTTATAAGTTTAGATAAAATTTTAGTTGGAAAAGATAATGTCAAATCTTCAAGGATTATTTTATAAGTTTAGATAAAATTTCAGTTGGAAAAGATAACGTCAAGTATAAATCTATCATCATGACAATACCCAAGGGCAAATGTATCTACCCCATTTTCGCAATAGCGTTTGTCATCAAAATTACACAATCCACGTTTGATAATGACATCTGTTTCGAGTTTATGATGATTAGTTCGAATTGCCATAGCTCTCATAAAACTAGCACCGCCATCAAGCGCGTTCTTGTAGTCATCAAATTGCATAAACTTTTTAACAGAATTACGAGGCAGACCTTTTGTTTTTTCGTTATTTTATTATTATCTAACAATACGGCATACATTTTGCTACGTAATCCGATACAATATTTGATAGCACTCGAGTTCATTTCATTTTTGAACTTACCAATAACCTTTTTATTTGTGTCGTCATGAAATTTACTTTCACGTGGGTAATCAGAAAGGTCAAAGAAATGTCGATTATTGTACATGTCCTGATAGGTGTCCTCACATTCGATTTCATATACGAGCGAATCGGTATCAGTAAACAATAATCTACTGGCCGGCCACTGAATTTTAGCAAAAGTGTAATGAAAATCATACATCAGCCACTTTGATAAATCTAACACTGCAGCTCCAACATAGATCGGCTTGTTTAGTTTTAGATTTGTTTTTCTTCTTTGTATTGCAACAAGATTTTCATTAAATATTTTCATGCTCACAGAATCATCGTCTGACACAAGTTTGTTTCTACGATTGATATCATTAACTATTTCGATATTTACACGTCTCCTAATAGTCTCCATCGTCTTACCAAAAACGGAATTGTTCATCAGTTTAAAGAAGTTTTTCTCAAAATCTGTTTTTGCTGCAGCCCTTCTTAAAGTGTTTGAGTCAATGTAACCTCTCATCCACGGCGACTGATTAAATTTTAGTACACGATGAACTTTTCTCAACACAAGACCAGCATCGACTGCTTGTTTTAAAACTTTGTAATGCAAAACATATTTCCGTTTATGAAGCAAATTTGGTACTAGTTTCTTGACCATGGAATGTTGCCTTGGTGATGGTAACGCTTGTTGTTCTTTTGATAACAAACTATAATCTATGACCATCGATTCCGCACAGAAAGGATAATCGTTATATAATTTGTGTAGCGAATTTGGATAATCAAGATCAACTTCAATGAAATAGGAAACATCGTCGGGTATCTTTTTTCTGTTTCAGATAGAAATCTATCAGCCGTGATCCAGTGAAATTCACCAAGAGGCATTGGTTCTGCCATCGAACCACCGTAAATATTATTGCAATCCAGATAAATTATATGCTTCGAAGGAAGCTCAGGATTATACTGTTTCAAATATTTGTTGTTTGCTTCAGCATATTTTTTTTTGTTATCACGCTAATACCGCCTCTGATACCTTTTTCGATAAAATTGAACATATCAACGTCAGTCAGTAATTCTAACCTTACCTTACTAAACATTAGCAGAGCATCCCATGACAACTCAGCGGCAGAATAATACCAGCAAGAATATAGTCCATAATTATTATAACTCACTTCTCGAAAACTTTCAAAAACATCTGCTAATAATAACACGTCAGTTTTCAAATACAAATCATGATAATCACCAAAAGTCTCACAATCAAACTCTTTCCAGATATCTTGTGCATACCTGTACTCGTCATCGGTGATATTTTCATTTTAAGTTGCGAGTAAAATTTATCTTTGCCAGGTAAAGATGTTTCATCAAATTTACTCCAATCTTTGAGGTATTCGTATGGAAAAACTCCTTTTTTAGCTAGTAGATTAAATTTATCTCCAAAACAATCTCTTAGGTTATCAAATTTACTACAACCTTTTACTAGCTCATCTTACGAGGCTGCCATAAACTGCAGCCTGTCAATAAAACGCAATTTACCTAGCGTAACTGACATATACTTTTCAAAATTATTTGGAATGCATTTGATGACGTTATTGAGGTTTAGACGAGCTTTTATATCAGGATCACCAAAAGCTTGTACTATAATGTGACTATCATATCCTCGAAAATTGCGAAGAAAAACCGGAATAAAATCTGGAGCATGAAATTTTGAATTACACTGATTATGAGCCGCTCCACGGTACTGTCCGGTCAAATGGCAATGGTCATGTACTTTTTTATTTCTAACGTTGTCAGACCCTACATTTTCAGAGTCAAAGGCTTTTTCACAAATATAACAAATTTCTGCTTGCTCGTGATCAGATTCTTGTTGAGGTGTTAATTTTAACATTGGCGTTACTTTTTTGAAACGATAAGTAATATTATCAACTTCGCTGATCAACTGCTTGAGAAGCCAGACAGCTGGATTTTTACCACGATATAATTTGATTGGTTTAGATAATCTACAATCAGTACAACAAACTACCTTGTACGCTACTCCACACGGAACATGATTTTGAACTTTTCTTGTACTCGATTTTTTAGGATCATTTTCTACACCAAGTACAGGTTGAAGTAAACACTCAAAATCAGCGTATATGACGAAAGGAATTTTTAGTTTATGATTATGATGGACAAACTGTAACACACTATCTTTTTTAGATGGCATTGTTATTCTTTGTACATCATTACAGTACTGCAAATTCTTTTGTAATGTTTCATTGTTTGTACAGCCATGCAAGCAGCGGTAACAAAAGAACTTTTTAATTCTATTTTTTGTACTGTTTACCAACTAGTCCGTTAAAGTTTTTAATCCAAACGTAATGATTTTTATAAAATAGTATATTTATAGTCCAATGTCAAGCTTTTTCTGAAATATATTTCGGATATACATCCTCTTTTTCATCTAGTCCGAAAACGTTAATTGAAACATTATTTTGCTTTTCGAATTTTGGTATTTGATTTTCTGCCACTGCAAAGTTAATATCTTTAAAATTTAATCTAGACACGTGACTGATATACTTCTCAACGCGATCAGCGAGTTTTTATGCTAGAAATAGCGCGGAAAGAACAGCCTATTGGAAACATTTGTTATCTACGTTTTTGATGTTTATACAACATCTTTTACTTTTTATTTTTGGTGGCAGGTCGATGTACGAACTACCTCGTAATGCGTCATATTTCATCGTGTGAAACAATATTTCTTTGATCATTTCAAACTTCCAACCCGAACCTAATTCAGTGAATTCCTCTATTTTTTCCAGATTTCTTGGTGTATTTCATCAGATAGTGATAACAGATCAGTCCCAAGCAAAATACGTCTTAATTTTGCGTTCATATAAGGATCTGCAATTTCCTTGTTAGCTGATTCTTCCGTTACAACTAGCTTTGAAAATATAACATGATATTGCACTAATAATCTGATACTTTTGTGTTTTCAAGCTCACGTTTTACAGTTGTCTGTAGTAGGTGGTAAAGATTTGTTGCAGTAAAATTTACTAAAATATTTTGATTAATAAATTTATAACTATTATCAAAACCTGCAAAAGCAGTCGCTATTTTATCAGGTTCTCCCATAAGGCTTCTCTTGGCTATATCACGCAATTTTAACATTATTATACTATAATATAATATCTAATTGAAAATTTTCTTTACACTGCGCATGCGCTAAAAATCAATTAAAGATAAAAAATATTACCTATAATATAATGACAACAAATCTGACAAACACATGTGAGCAAGAAGCATATCAAGTTCACCCAAAGTATAACTTTACCTCACACTGCGCATGCGCTAAAAATCAATTGAAGATAAAAAATATCACCTATAATATAATGACAGCAAATCTGACAAGCGCACTTGAGCAAGAAGCATATCATGTTCACCCAAAATATAACTTATACGCTGGAAATACATTAGGTTCGGTTTTTAACATTAAAACTAGAATATCTGTTGGCAAATTAACGCTAGCGGGTTATCAGTTTAATGTAAAGGGAGATAATACTAAGAAGATTACAATGCTTAAAAAAGATTTTATTTACACGTTGTTCTGCGATGACATTCCAAAAGGACAGCGTGTATATCACGTGAACGGTAAAGTCACTGATGACAACATTGAAAACTTATCCTTACAAGATGAGTTTCAGCCGCATCCGGTCCTTGATTTATACGAGGCTAACGATCGCGGTATTATTAGAAACAGAAAAACTAAAAAAGTTATTGGTATTATGAGTAATACAGGATATATTAGTGTAACTGTTAGAAAAACATCGACAAATCAAGTTCATTATTATGGTCATTTTCAAATTGGAAAAACATTGAATAGAGAAATTATGTCCTAAGTTTATCTTTTTCATATGTATAGAGACGAAAAAAGAAGGAAATATATGGGATCAATTGCATCGATTGATGACTCACATATGTGTGAAGGTAACATTTGCGATAGTAGGACATATTTTGTCAATGCATCAAAGAAGGATGTATAACGTTAGTTCCCGGTCCGTTCAAGGCAAGCAAACGAACCCAATTACCTTACATAATACAAAAGACTAAACTCACATCAAAATAAATACGATGTGTATTGATGAAATGATATCATCAATGAATTATATATGGTGATCACTGTTATAACCTTCCTCTTACAGCAAACACATTAGATCTATATTTGAAATTGTATCATGTGCCTTCAAATATTGTTCGTGGTTGTTCACTTGAAATGACAAAGGGAAACAAAGAGGCGCTTACTCTGATCTGTCCTTGCATAATGTGGTTATAAGTCAGATTCTGCGCTGTTACCAGTTTGATTCGTTATACACACGTCAATGCAATAATGCAGTTCCATATAGATATAATTTAAATAAATAACAGCTTAAATGAGAATAAAATATAAATAGATACATAAATATATTAAGCATAATATCTGAAAAAAAAAGATTTCTTTTAAAATGTAGAGAATACCACATATCGAATGAAATGAGAGGCTCATATAATAAATTAATTTAAAAATAAAAGGATACAATGGTTATAAAAAATGATGACATTTCCGATTTTTAAGCCTAAGACAAATTACATGTATTTCGTGCAATTAATTTTTATTTAAAATATATCTATTGTGTTATCGTATATTATCGTATAACCTAATTTAAAATACAGTTTAAATAAATAAAAATCAACATATTACATATTTTTAGAACACCTAAATAAGAGGGTTATTATTTGTATTATATGCGCCAATATTTCATACCTTTATTCCACAGATCACTACCATATATGACTATTCTACTTTGTCAAAGAAGTAACAATGAAAAACGATTTTTCCCGCAACGGCTGAGATGGTAAGTATTTTATTTTTTTATTTTTTATGAAGTTTTTGAAAGGGACATTCTTCAGACTTACCTCATATTTGACATTATCGTATTCCTAATGATTAGAGATTTCAAGAAATATATTCACCAATTGTGAGGAAATATACTTTGTAATGTGTACATTTAACCCATGTGATTTTCAGTTTATTGGGCCTAGAGTTCTTTCATCGTTACGAAATGTTTCGATTGAACGACTCTCATATCGAAGTAGAGAGAGAAAGATGTCATTCTGGCCTCCTTTTAGATGGCGGTGTCACTCTTGAGATGTAAATGTTGTTACAAGCCTCTTTTCTTGAAATAAGGAATGGATAAAGTGAAGACAGCAAGCTTTGTGAATTATACCAGATATTTATTTCCCTAGATTACAAAGTGAAAAATTAAGAAATAGGAACCTACTGGTTTTACGAAATAAATCCAAAAATAGGAGAAGAATAAAAAAATATAATTTCAAGTATTACAAGGTCCTGAATGAAACTAAGTTCGAGTCCTGATGAAATAACGTTTGTTGTGGTAAGCGAAATGCTCTGTGTCAACAGTCTCTTGTTGAATCACAAAAAAATATTATTCCAGTCTTGAATTCAGTAGAAATTCCAAGAATTGTTTTTATCCAAAAATATTTTACCACTTTTGTATGTCTAGGGAAAATAATAATTTGATTTCAACACTTTTGAAGACAATGAAATTTCAGTCCAAACTGGTTACAACATAATACAATTTAACGTGTTAAGTGTTTAAGCCCAATTCACAAACTTCTATCAAAACAATAGTATATTAGACTACATAAGACGCAAAGCAGATTCCCGGACGAAGGTCAAAAGACGTTTGCTTTGACCATAATAGGTCATGCCTGTAAAATCTTCAACCTCACTTTCTTATCCTTGAAACACGCTTGACCCTCATGCTTCAAAAACACCACGAAGCCCTTATTCTGTTTCCCTTAATACATTGCTTCGTCAACATTTGCTACAGTGCACAACTTTGACTTCAACCTAGTTTTGGTCGGTGTCTGAAAATTGCCTGTTTGAGGAAGCCTCAACTGAAGATTGATTTTACAAGATACAGTAAATGACAGCCTCGTCTGAAGATTTGTTTTACCAAATACAGATGTTATTTTACAATGATACAGATGTAACACTCATAGACTTTATTAAGGCACGATTGTAGAATAACCTAATACAAAATTTTTTAGAATCATTTTCTTTATTAGAATGACATAAAATATTCATATTCTTTATTACAAAATTGCCTTTAATGAAAAATTTAAATTTCAATTTCAAAAATTAGTTTCTAAATATTCCTAAAAAATGACATTTTTGAGAAATTACATCATAGCAGATACTGAAGGTAACAGTGGTGATGTCTTCATTGGAGCTAAATTTTTTTCCTATTTAGGAAAAATTTGTACCCTGACATATGCTAGTCAAATTTATATTTCTGTATATTTCTTCTTCTTCTTCTTCTTCTTCTTCTTCTTCTTCTTCTTCTTCTTCTTCTTCTTCTTCTTCTTCTTCTTCTTCTTCTTCTTCTTCTCTCTTTATGCCTCTCTTTCTTTGCCTTTGTCTCCTGTTCGTTCTATATCTCTTATAACAATCAATAATTATTTTTTGAAATCGGAGACAGATGTGCAATGATTTAAAACAGAAAATTAACCTATCTTATAAATTCTGGCGGAATATTTATTCACGAAGTTGTCTGCGAAATTCCGGGTTGAATGCCGGAGTAAAAAATAAGAACCAAAGTCTTGATAGGTAAACTCATAATCATTTATATCTTATGTTTGAAGATGTTACCCTCTGAAGTCTGAATGATAAGACGACTTTGCATTCGTAACAACATCACAAGAGTGTTTACTGTGTCAATCCGCGCTTTAACAGTGTGAACAACGATAAATCTCTTTGTTGTAGTTTGAAAAGAGGCATTAGTTTGTCACAATGCAACTTTTGAAGCATTATATATGTAGGAGCTAAATCTTTCAAAAGACGCTGTTCTAAAATGAGTGCGAAGATTTTGAAGCTAATATTTGCCGATGTAGTGATGAAGCTATTAATTACACAGGCATAAAATTGAGAAAGTCATTGAAAATCAAACATTTTTCCTGAAACAAGATATTATGAAAAGAAAATCTATGATGTTTTAATTTTGCTTTTCAAGTCGAGATAAGGAAATATTTCACTAGTAGTTTCATTCGTCGCTATGCCATCCATGAAAAATAAATGTTTTCAATAAATGGTGAAATATATCTTTATGTATAATGAAAAAACGCAGATATCCTCTTTTTATTGTCAGCAAGGCTAACAATGACAGTGGTTGACTTTAGATTGTTACTTGTGCAATATGCATACAGCAAAACTTTACCATCTCTCAGATCAATTGTGCAGGTTCATCTCCTAAAAACACATAATCTGGCACTAGATTCATGTCTGTATAGGTTTATTTTACTTATGTTGACAGCATAAATGCTCAAGATGGTGTCACTATGTATAACAGGCTCCACTAAAGAGTTCGATGGGTTAAAATATTTTAAGGGAGATACTGACCAGGACTGTACCATTATCGTTTAACACAGAATCATTGTATTATATATGAAATTAATAGCATAAGTGACAGTAATTTACAGTGAAGATAATATGGAAAAGAGTTTATCAATAGATTAAAGATCAAAAGAGCTCACTTAGACAAGTGCTAGCACTGAGAAGTTGTTTTCAGATCCTGTTCTTGAGATGTGTTACTTGGTTGCTTTTGTTCTTTCTTTTTTTTGTCTATACTAGCCATCGTCGCAAGCCGCTGACGACAATCAGCTACGCTCTTTTAACAAACTACTTTTTCGAACAAACGAGTTATTCAAAGAAGTCTTCCTGAGAAAATCAAATTTCGATAAATATTAACTTTCAGGTGAAATAACGATATGAGTGTTTTGAAGATCTGACAGGACAGGATTAGTTGTTCAAGGTTATATATTTTTAGGGTTTCCACCAACCGTGGAACCAGGTGATTTGATATTGATCATATCCGCAATACCTGTGGATCTTCCATGCCATACTAATCGGCTGAGCAATATTCGTTTCTTTAGTGGATCAAGGCGGAAACGTGGTGGATCTGCGCAAGAAACGCTATCGATACAACTGTACAATAAATATAGATATGACATAATAATAATAATAATAATAATAATAATAATAATAATAATAATAATAATAATAATAATAATAATAATAATAATAACAATGACATTCTTGCGCGAACATACTAAACCGTTCGCGTTGTTAACGCGGAAAAACCTGTGAATATAATATATTACCTAATTGGTCTTTGTGATGTTCGTGGATTGTTTGTGCGTGCACCGAAAGTACTCACAGCATTATCATCGCGCGTTGCTCCCATTGGTAAGTAGGTGTCAATGCTAGTTATGGATAGTGCTAAATGTGCTGCTGCGGGTCGATGAAAATAACTGGGCCAGTACACAGCTCGGTCGCTTCGAGATAGAATACTGCGAGTAAAAACACGTGCACCAAAGACAGTTCCAGTACATTTTTATCGACCGAATCAATACCTCTTGCAGTTTTGAAAGTCATTAAAGAGGCCGATCAACAGCGATGGACATATTCAACAATTGTAAAAAAGGTAATGGGTTGGTGTGGATTTTGACAAACTCTGACGCAGTAGAATTAAAGAAAATCAATGTATAACTTGAAACTAAAAGTTAAAGCAATGGCTAGGTTCAAAGTGGTGTTTGATCCATTATTTAACATGGGAGCGCCTGTGTTGATGGATGGAAGCAAGAGAGACTTCTTCCAGTATTACTCATTTCCAGCCAGGGACACCAATACGTTAGAAATTGAATTACAAGTGTTAGCGACTCTAGGTTTTTCCTTCCATGCGAGGCATTTTTGGAAATTGAGAAAAAACTGTTACAGAATGTCGGTACCGATTACACCGCCAATGTTGTTTAATATAACGCACGTTATTCCATCGATGAAAAGGAAATATAATCAATTTAATGTTGACTTGGCGACAACTATCATTTGGCTTGCCAGATACAGTGATGATTACGCGAGAACAGCAGGTCTAACAATGATGCTTGTCAAGGATACATCTGATAATGCGAATTCTCAACAATATTCAGTTAAGTGACCAGAAACGCTCACCAAGCTTACAATTGATACTGAAGTACAAGCTATATTTGTGGGTCCTAACGGCACTTTGCTCAGCGGCAAGGACAACTTCTTGGAACCTCATTACGATTTTCGTGCTCAGTTCTTCTTAGTCATATATTTGGGTTCTGTAGAGATGTTCGCAAGGTTAGTTTCTGAGCCAAACATACAGTGACATTAAGCAGCGCAAATTATTCAAACGATAAAATTTTGTGTGGTGCAGCTGCTGATGATGGTAGAGTTGTCTTTGAAAAATTAATACTGTGGATGCCTGTTATTTTCTACAGAATCGATAATGTTGCGAGTCTGGAACAATTTCAACGTTATCGGTTCTCGCTCATACCACGTATACACACACGTTAACTGCTATTATGGGAAAAGTTACTAGGAATATATCCAACATGGTCATGCTACACCAAAGTATATTCGGTTTAATTTTACAATCAATCATACTGAACGTGCACATCACATTATGGGGTGGTATACGGACCGACATCACAATGTTGACATTGGTTTGCAGGTTTCCCAGCATGACTTCATGACACTGTACCCTATTTGTTACTTTTCATTTGAACACATGGAGTTGATCAGTCAATCCGTTATTAGCACGAATTTCATGCACATGAAGGTCACTTTGGTTGTGGTTATCGATGCTGTAATTTGATACTTTATGACAAGACTGTTACTGGAAGTTGCTGGTAGAGGAATAAGAGTAATCGATGAGTGATCGATGCACTAATTGAACTTATGTCTTTTTTATTAACAACGTTCTATCACAAAGTGATGGTCGGCTTAACTGAAAATTCAACTTGCTAAAATAAAACACACAATCGTAAACAATTGTGAAGTCACATTTAAACTTTCTGCGACAAACTAAGTGGAAATGTCCTCGTGTGGTTGACTGAAATACAAGTCGTTGAGCTTAATGTGGCGAATCATAAAAAATACCATAGTGACTTTAAACTGATCTTAGTCAGAGGTGGTACAAATGCAAAAGACCGGTGGAATAGTTACATACCTTGCAGCCACAACAGCATTATTCGCATCCGCGGCCCCAGCGGTTTAAACATTTGCAGCGTTGGGGGATGTCGGAACTGCATCAAAAATAACTTTGCGAAAGGCCTTTGGAGGCGACATAAAAAAGATAATTTAATTTTCCATGATTGAGTCGTCGAAGACACTCAAAAAGAGGTCACCGATTACCTGCGCTATTGACGGAGGCGACCATTATCAAGTGCTCATTGTCCGATCATGATTGCAGAACATCAAACATTTTAAGATGCTTCTATGCGAGATGTACTTTCAGCAATGGTGCCACGCACACGCGAAATTGAAATCGTCAATCCATATTCATCAACAGGCCCTGGCCATCATTTGGTGGCATACGTGTAACACCGCACATTGCTTGTACTTGGACTCGTATGGACTTGCACTATCAGTTGAAGTTATTAATTATTTATCCAAATATGGTAATGTTTCCTTCGACTGCCAGTACAAGTACAGTTGGCTGGTTCAATATGCTATAATCATGTTATTAAAGCGATTCGTTCACTGGAGCGTTCATTGATCCCGCAAACATTAATTGATGTTACATTACAATACGTGTAATATTACACAATAATATTAATTATCATTTATGGCCTTTACTCAGCTCGACGACACGATTTAACAGCAAAGTGGATCCGACTGAAGTTATTAGTCGTGTTGTTGGTGTATATCCAGGTGAGCTTGTAATGTTCGAAGATAAAACTGGTAAACGTCGAATGTGGACATTGAACTCATTTATATCAAACTCAAAGAGGTGTTAGTGGTAAAGAATCTGATTGAGCTCACTGACAAAGGTGGAATCAGAAACAGTGGTATGTCGATTGCATTTATCAGAGTATCATTATGATGCTATTGTTGCAATAAGACAATACTTTCAAGACGAAATCGCTTACATACCGGTACCACCACGCATGGTAAGTCCACGTGCAACATGTCTAAAACTTTTGGGCAGCAAAGAGATGACATAACCGATGTTAGTAAAACAGCAAATGGTCAAATTATTCATGGGACCATGTAAATGGTTTTGATAAACTCAAATCAAAATCTTAAAGGCACGCAAGTTTGTTGGTTCATATTTATTCATTATAAATGGTTATAACAGCGGATTTGGTAAAAAGAAAGCAGCAATTATAAATAGGCAACTTGGTCCTAGAATAATACGTAAAGAACCGGATACCTATCTTCCAAAAGCTTTTATATGTACGACAGCAATATCGATGATAGCTAAAGCTGAAATATATTCACCCGGTTACTTTTGCCATCGACTATTTCAAACCACTCAACAGAGATAAGAAAGGTCTCGACTGTTATTTAACAAGGATGATTTTGTTCAGGTAACAGTTATAGGGCGACGACGATCGTTAAAAGTAAAGATTTTGGCGTAATCGGTTTGTAATTCAATGAAAAGTTTGTCAGATCACTAAAATGCACCTCCGCCGGAGATCTGAGTATTCTCAAGGCAGAGGTTGTCTATGATTACATGACAATGTTGCCAATCAAAAGGAATAGTTGAGCCACAGTGCATGCATGTATTGAGCCTGATGATGAAACAGGACAAAGCCTGTATCTTGTACAATTAAGATCAGGTCATCATCATTAGCAAGATCATCAGTCTAGTAGTCTTGTAGACCGTTGGGGAACCACACAAGACCGAACTATCAGCTTCCTCCATTCTCGTTGGTTTTCCTTCTTTCTGATTAAGTCGCTCAATGTCAGGCCTGTCCACTCTCAAATGTTATCTTCTCACCTCTTTCTCTGCCTGCCTCCCTTTCTTCATCCTTGTACAGTGCTTTACTGGATTGTCTTAGCATGTCCTAATGATCGTGAGTCATGCCCATACCACTGCAGTTTACATATTTACACTGTGATCAGTAGGTCTTCGTGAGGCCCAATGGTTTATCTTATCCTTTGCCGTATTTTGTCATTGGTGACTCGGTCCTTGTATGAGACGCAGGAGAACTTTCGGAAGTATCTCATCTCTGTGCCTTGCATAATTTTCACTAAGTCAACTGTTATGGTCGATGATTCATTCATAGGCCAAAAGATATATGGAGATAACGTTACCTTTAAACTGGATTCGATGTTTTTGTCGATAGAGATGAGCTTCAGTTTTGTCGGCGCTGATCTAGTCTGCTCAGTCCTGGAGAGTAATTCAGGCTTAGATTCTTTATCTGTTACAATTTCCCCTAAATACTTGAAGCTGTGGACTGTTTCTAGTTTCGTACCTTGGACCAAGATATCAGTAGTGATGCCCTTGGTGGTGTTGGTCATCAGTTTGGTCTTCAATGCACTGACTTCATGCCGTAGGCAGCAGATGTTTCGTCGAGACTCTCTACTAAGCTATTTCTTGTTTATTTCCTGCTAGTCCATCAATGTCGTCGGCAAACTTAAGGTGACTGTTCTGTTTCTGATACTGACTGTCACATCATGCTTTTCAAGCGAGTCAGCCATTATTCTCTCCAGAGAGATGATAAATAGTGTGGGACAGAGCAGCCAGCCTTGTCTGACTTCGACTGTAGTTTTGAACCAGTCTCCTATTCTGCCGCCGTTGAAGTATATTGCACTGTTGACCTTGTCACAAAGGTGCTCTAATACTGTGATGAGGTTGGCATTGATGTTCTACAGTCTCATGGTCGCCCACAAGGCTGCATGCCATACTGTGTCACATACCTTCTTGAAATCCACGAAGACGTGGTACAAACCTTGCTGGTGTTGGAGGTACTTCTCGCACAATATCCTGAGGTTGAAGATCTGTTTTGTTGCGCCCTGCT
Source organism: Potamilus streckersoni (assembly GCA_016746295.1). Classification (NCBI taxonomy): domain Eukaryota; kingdom Metazoa; phylum Mollusca; class Bivalvia; order Unionida; family Unionidae; genus Potamilus; species Potamilus streckersoni. Next base: position 340,893 of record JAEAOA010001733.1, on the reverse strand, counting down.
CTGAAACCTGCCTTCTCATCGGCAATGATCTTTTCAGCCTGTGGCATTAGTCTGTTTAACAGTATCCTCAACATAACTTTACTTGGATGGCTTTTAAGACCGACTGCACGTTTGGTTTGACACTACCGTTAATTGACTTTCTTGGGAAGGGTGATAATCAGTGATTGTGTCTACGGCGATGGGCATTCTTATGTTAGCCAGATCTTGTTGCATATGTTTGTGAAGGCGCTAATCATTGCTTTCCCCCTGCTTAGACTAGTTATGCTTGGATGTTGTCCACTCCTGCCGATTTCCTCATTTTCAACGATCTCGCTGCTGCTTCTACTTCATCTCGTAGGTTAGGGTGTTTGACTTTGTTAGCTTCTGAAGACACGTTCAATACGTCTAGATCTATTAAGGGCTGGTGGTTGTAAAGAATTCCGCAGTACTCCGTCCATCATTTTAGAATGTCTATTTTTTCTGTCAGGCACTTTTCTGCTTTATCCTTAAGGGATGTAACTCACTATTGTTTTGTGATTGTTAGTTCCTTGACCAGGTGGAACGCTTTCCTGCTGTTGTTCATTTTCAAGTTTCCCTCAGTGTCTTTGGTCTGTTCCTCTATACAGTTTTATTTTGCTTTTCCATGCTTTTCTTCACTTCCAGGTTGACTGCCTTATACTGTTCTGCCCCTTCTGTATCATTCTTCTTCTTCTTCATCTCTCTCCTCTTGTCATACATGTTCAGAACTTTACCTGGTTCCCAGGGCTTCTTGACTGGGCGATCTTTACCAAGGATGTCGCTGGCTGTTTTAGTCGTTGCTGTATTAAAGGTGACCAACGTGTTTCTGTCTGTATCGTCAGCGTCGATGATGGTGAGCAGTGAAAATGTCTCACTAATCTTTGCAAGAAAGATTTCTGCTACAGCAACTGTGGGTTTTGATGTGACTGGAATCACGACACCATCAATCATTTTAGGTGTACCAGTCGGTATTACTGTCCAAGCTATATCGAAAGTAACTGGTGTCTTTTATGGTGCGAGCAAATTAATTTCGATGCGACCTTAATATCGAGTAAGCGTCTATACTGAATTTCGTGCAGCTGTATTGAGCAGTCTAAATACTATTAGTAAAATTGTCAATTGTACTCGATAGCATTCGAGGGAAAATGCTCAGTGCAGCAGAGTTTGAGACTATTCTATCAGAAATGGAAAATCACATTGCTTGGATTGATCGCTATTATAGGCTGGCCTGTCTGAGTACAACACACTCTGCCATTGTAGGTAAGGTAGTATGAACACCAGTGACTTTGGTCACACTGAACACTTGAAGACACTGACATACGTCTCTGACATCTTTCACTCCACATGACTCATTACATGCGTGGCTTGCATGGTTAATAAACATACATATGTCGCTTGTGTTATAGGTAAAGTGAGTCATGTGACAGAGACAGAGAAAAATTACAGTGACCCTTGGAAGTAAGTGTGCCACTACTACTATAGTTTTTCTAGGTTTTCTGAATCGATCAACGAACATTCGTCCTTGACTTTATTTGCGTATTCCGAGATGGACATATAGTTTTTGATACAATTTGCCTGTCATTTTTGTATTTTAGTTTTTGAAAATATGTCGTTTGACTAATGTATTTGCTGACATGAGAAACCTCACCTTTGTGTAACCTAATCTAATGATTACAACAAACCGATAAATGGATACCAATGACGAGGGTGTTTGAACAAAATGGGGTGTTTATTTAAAAAAGCTATTAAATTTGTTAAACCTTGAAACGAATTCTTTAAAAGTCAGCCTAGTGATGAACTTAATTGCGCCGCTTAAATTCTTAAATAATTTAGTTCTGCGACTGGAAGTATTGTTCTGGAACCTTCCTATCGGGGGGGGGAAAGAGAGTCACAGAGAGAGAGACAGAGACAGAGACAGAGAGAGAGTGAGAGAGAGAATAAATTATTTTGTGAGATGATAAGGTGCCACATTTTAGAAAGACTTAAGAGAAACATCTTTGAACAATTCAGAACGAGTCAATTTTACTTTTAGAAACAACAAAATAAAATTGTCCAGGTCATTTTGTTTGTTTCTTATTCTCTCTTATTTTTGCAATGAAAATTTGTTCAATGGAGATATAATAATACTGTACATACAATATTAATGTTGTGGCGCCACTATTTAGGAAAAACAGTTTATTTAATATATGAATATTGGTTTAGTATTTAGGATGACCAGTTGCTTTAAAGAGTTTTCCGTCACATATTGACTGATTCTGGAGTTCTTTTTTCACCAGATGTAATATAAAAAAAACAAAATTTACTTTATCCTAAACTTGAATTAAATTAAATTAAACTTGAATTAAATTAAATTGTAGGTCCACTGCATTTTACATTGATTCTATTGCGAGACAAAGCATTGTGGTTTTGACCCTGGAATCATCATCAGCATCCATCCTCGATATTGATTTTTAAAAGGCGGTATTTTCCACGAGCGTTGCATAAATATTAAATGTTATTTTAGTTTTGAATATGCCTGTAAGCTTGTTACTAAATAGTTTCTTATTTGAATAATTTCAGGAATCTGTTTTCTGCAAACCTTTAGTATTATTGAACGGTTAGAATAAAGACGAGGACAAATTACACAATATATAAAATGTTAGTGGTGGTGCCACATTATGTAAACTACTCTTTTTATATTTGTATTAGCAATTGTGGCATCTATTTAGCTAATAATCGAACGAGCTAAAAAAATGAAGTTTTAAAGAAATAAAGTTAAAAAAGCCAAAGTGATGACAGCAACAAAAATCACATTATATTATCGAGTTAATATATAATTTCGAGGCTTTAATTCAATTCAATGATATAAAGATACTAAATACATAATATATTAAATCACACTTGTAAATTAATGTCAATTTAACTCTCATACTGGCATTCGATTTTGTCATGCTTTTCTAAAGACATAGGGAATAAGACGAGAAGATTGTTACACATGTCCAAATCAATGTCAATAGTCAAGCACGTTTAAATCAAGCTTCTTTATAAAACAGAACGGCAAGTGTAAATTAATGGTCCCAGCGAGAGTACAATCGAATTAAAACATACAACTACCGACCGTCGTCGAGAAATGAGACGATATGCATCAACATTATCATCGCTACGATAATCATAAAACAATTAGCGGACAAAAGTCACATGGAAAGAAAACTAAAATATACGTATTTGTGCTTTTCTTCGGGTAAGTAGATTTAATTTTAATTTAATGTTTTAAAGCTAACTCAGTAGCGTAAGATGGATTGTACACATGGTTAAAGGTCAGAATCACTCCAAGAACATAATTTACAATATATTGAAACTATTTATTGTAAACCATGTAAGTTAGTACATATGTGGTATTAGTACTGTATGATTAAGCACATAAAGGAAACCAAAAGATTCTTAAACATAAAATTTAACAAATACGTAATTTGCAAAAGTATAACATTTCCCATGTGACTAATTCTTCTTTTTAGAAAGTAGCATTTTTGATTCGGTTATCTCATAATGTAAATAATTTACAGCGTAACAAAGTGCAAAGAGTTTTAATACGAAAGGCATGTATTAAAATCAAACAAATTACAAGATTTTTAAGGTAATAATTGTTGATTGTGTGTTTGTGTGTGTGTTACCCTCAACAAATACTACTTACTAGTGAATGTTTAAGTGAGGTTGGATATTTTACTTGTATATAGCAATATCACTCATAATTCGTATGCAGTTATAAAAACAAATGGAAATATGCCAATGCTATTATTAAGTTTCATTTTTAACTGTTTCCTTTGTTAATTCCTTAGACACAGTTTCGCCAGCAGGAAATAAGATAGAACAAAACAGTCCTAATTGTGTTGCTTCATTGACCATCTTTGCAACAAGAAACAATATATATATATATATATATATATATATATATATATATATATATATATATATATATATATATATATATATATATATATATATATATATAAGCAGTATCTCTTACGTGGGGTTTTATGTTCGAAGACAAGCACATGTACAAACATGTATAGACTCACATTCTAGCTTTTTGGGTCTGTCAAGCTCTAAATTTCACTCTGTAGTAAAGAAAAGTCAACAGATTCTCTGGTTGATTTAAGCTCATCTATCTTATAATCTTACAGTCAAATACTTGATAAATTGCAGTGATATCTGGGCTATAACTAACACTTACGTATTGAATATAATATTCTAACTGACAAAACGCAAATGTGATTTAGACCTAATGTATATGGATCCCATTCAATTCGTTGAATTAATATTCATTGTTATCACATAGTATCTAGACTTTACAAATGGTGTGCCTGGTTTCATGTTTTTGATATGAGAACATATTAATATATCACTTAAATAACGATTCTGATTGGTCGAAATAAACAACTGAAATTCGTGCTCTGTATTGTCTGTTCGAATTGGATGAAATCATTTGGATGTTTCCTAACCCGACTTTCTGGAACTTCTTGTATTTATTGTTACTAAAAAATGTTAGAGGCCATATTTTTGCTCCATTGACAATCGTGATTTGAAGAAAAAAATCACGTCTGTCTAAAATATGTTCCAAAATCAAATAATACAAAGATCCAATCAAATATACATTACAGTTATTATGGAATTTCTGCATTCAGTAATCATCCTTTTTCATGAACATCAAACAATTGGAAAAGATTTGAGGTGAAGCTGACACACTTTATGAATGAATATGGATTGTCTAACTGGTGCCCAACAACAATGTTAAACTGTAATATCAAATTGGACAGCATGTGCTGAATAATGATTCTGTTTCTGTTGAATATTCTATCTATTAGGAAAGACATTTGCTCTTTGACTTATAATTTCAAAACAAAATCAATTTTTAAATATTAATTATTATTGTAATGTGGGTTGGGCAACTTTATAACGCGCAACAAATGAAATGTGCAATATCTGCTTCAGAATGGACTAAATTATTTGTCCTTTTTTCTCTCTATGCTACTTCTATTAAAACAACAAAACATATGTGATAAAAATATCTCCAAATGGGTACTGATTTAATATTAAGTTATGAAACTCATTGAATAATGTCAGCATTTGCTCCCCAGTGCTCGCAAACGCTGAACATTGTTCAATTCGTTTAATGAATAGAGTACTAAGTCATTGGAGATCCCCTATATAGTGAATATTACTGAAATATACTTAGGTAATTTTAATGGGGTATTTGACAAAATCCATACAGTGTATAGAAGTCAAAGATATGAAACTCATTCAATTCGTAAAATAGTTTTAGACATATTTGAGATATCACTGAACATTATTTAGACATTTTAATGGGCTTCATGACCATATCCATATGGACGATATAATTTAAGGAGAAGAGACCCATTTAATTAAGATATATGAAATATCACTGAACGTCACTGACCCAATTTAATGGGTTAGATGACATTATTTACTTGGGCTATATGGAGAAGGAATATATTCAATTCGCTAAATAGCGTTTAGAGATCGCTGAGATATAACTGAACATTATGAAGATAATAAATAGACCACTAAACGATACTAGTCCTATAAAATGGGACATAATGTCAAGATACATAATCGTAAAAGACCAAAGCTTGCATATTAAAACTTAAAATGGTTATGAACATCTGAAATTTTGATACGCATAAATTTATTTGCTTGATGCTTTGCTTATAATTGTACAAATTTCTTTACGTGAATGTATCTACTAACATATTCCTGAATTTATAATATGCAATTCTGAACAGTGTCTGCATGCTAATTTATAAATGTACATAAATTATTTCATTGTTATTCAACTAATTCTTTAATGTATCATCTTCCCATTTTAGGAATAAGTTGTTTTCATAGAAACTTCAAAACCTAATTTGATGTTTTATATATCCCCATTAATGTTCATTATATACTTTCAATTTAGACTCTGAAAGAAAAAAATGAAAATTATTTTGAGACGCTATATTAACTACCATCGTATAAATATTTGTATCAACTGTACCGGTTGGAAGGAATACTACTGGCAATGGAGCCCTGTAGGAATCGTTAGCAACAATATATCACAATCTTGCTTCTAGAACAATATTAATTCATATCGCTATATTAAAAACTTTTGACCTACACACTATATGACTTCAAAATACTTACAAGCAAAAGGCTTAAGGAAAAGAAAGGATGCCAGTATGTTTTCCTAACTGTAATGTCCATTGGAAAGCCTTCAGCAAATGCTCTATTAAAGCACCCAGAACAGCTAGAACAATTGACTTGAGATTTCCATTGCCTAAGTAAGTAATCATTATAGGTCACTGCATTTGTATGGGAAAATATGAACGAGTTTATCTGCACTACCTTGGGAGTGGAGGATATCCATCCGACAAAACGAGTTCATATTTTCCCATACAAATGCAGTAACCTTTTTATTATATGCTCATTTTCTTAGCCTTCCCAATGCTTAAATATATAAACAAAATTACATTACAATAAACAAAGTAACAGAATGTATGCCATTTTTCATGCTAAGTATACAAGCGTGGCTGCATCATTACACAACATTATTGATGCACACGTAACTCCGCCCAGACAAATTTGAAGTTGGTCGCGCGCTCGCTAGACGTAAGTTTCGAAAGAAAATGGCGTTTGGTCTACCTAAAATTGAAATCAGGAGTAATATTATTGATGAATACGCATTACAACTTTTCCATTTGATCTGGAATTATTACGTTTTGGCATTTTTATCGATTCTACGCAATTTTGTGATTATGGTTTGGATTTATCTACATGAAATTACTTGCATTGGATTCCAGAAGCGTCTGCCAATTTAATCGTATCGAAGTGTGTTGACATCGGTATGCGTGTTTCTGTTCTGTCATTGAATGACTTAGATCATAATGTGGGAAAATCATGAAGCCTTTCAATTGCAATTATCGAAAAGATGCTGTGGAATTTAATGTTTATTTCATTTTGAGCGCAGTAAGGAGAATGTAACTGCACTTGGAATGTACAATTTCGACTGTGTAATTAAACTTGAGAAATTTAGCATATAAAATTGAAAGTATTTTCTGATATTTTTATTACCAGCCAAAGAAGACAGTGTATGCCTTATTACTTTCGTGTTATTGTGAGGACCCTGTATGGCGTCTATAGGTAGCCTAAATCTGAAACATTGTATCAAAAGTTAGCGCGGAATAAGCCAAAGCAGTTTCTATGTGTCAGTCTAGGAAACATTTGCTGAAATATCTACTTTAGTTCGTTTATAAAAAATTGTTTACGTTAGAAAATAGTTCCTTTCTTCGTGTGCATGTGGCATGAATGTGGCATGAGGAGTGCAATATCGGGAAATACTAAACTATTCTCACGATTTAAAGTTAACGGAGAAAACAATGAGCATATAATAATTTAGAATATTGCAGTACGCTTTACGAGTAGCTGTGCAACCTTCTAATCAAAATACTAAAACATAAAATGTGTGCTAAGGATCCGTTGCAAAGGATTTATAAACAACTACAAATGTATATGTTAATATTCCATGACCCATAACCAAACTATAACAACATATATACATGCATCATAAACTTATCAGAATAGCAAATGTTTCCTTTAAAGGAACTAGCAATAAACACAAGGTAACATTCTTGAGTATGCTCGCACTGAGTTACGGATTTAAGTTGATTTGCACATATAAATGAGTAGTACTAGCAAATTTACAAACGATATTACTACTATACATTACTACTATTTAAAAGTTTAGACCTTAATCGAAACCACATAACTCCTACAAAGCGTAGGAGTCCACGACGAGCAATGTGGATAAGGACATTAAATTAATATAATCTATTATTATCTAGTGGTTTAACTACTAATTACCTATCACAAATTGAGGATCAAAATACACTAAGCATAAATCTCCCCTTTTAAGGTTATCGGAGGATATAGTCAAGTTTCCGAAATGTGTCCCTCCAAGTACTCCCTTGATCTTGTAAGGGAAGAAAGTCTTCTGGTCCTGTGCGCCAAACAAAACGGTGATAAAATACGCGACTTGTGGGATTGTGACATCCTTTTCTATGTTTCCCGTGATGTCCATGCGAAGCCGCTGTTCCTGACGTAAAAGCAGCGGATTAGATTGACCTCCGTTGCGTTCCAGAACATATCCCTCCTTCTTACGCTGGTCGAGGATATGCTGAACCATTGCCAGTGGTGCACACTCTATTAAGAGGGATCTGAGATCTTTTGAGTCCCGGAAGGAGAGTACCTTGTAATACCTGGCAAGGCCAAGATTCAGTAAGACTTCATCGTGAAGAAGCTTCACGTCGGCTGTCTTCTTAACAAGTGCGTACACCTGACTGGAATGTAACAATACTATGGTATATAACTGACCGTTGCGAAATTGTTCATATATTCTTGCAGAATACTAAATGATTTACTTCGCAAACAACGAGCGAATACTTGCATGCTTTCAGGTTTGCATTACATTGTCAGAGCCATTGTTTAAAAAATATTCAATTTGTACCATATTCACCACAAATATTCATACTGTAAGAATATGGACTACTTTTCAAATTTTAGTTTAAACTTCTAGAACCAATTACAAATTGTTTGTATATTTATATAATTCTGCACAAAGATTAGTATAATCTTATGAAGTTGCTAGGCCAGTATGGGACTTTTTAAAGAAAAATTTGGGATGGCATTCAGTAAGAAAAACGCTTCGAATTGTCTTTCATAAACGTGCGAACAAATTGCTGAAAGTAACGTTTGGGGTTGGAAGAGTAGGACGGACAATAATCTTGCTCATAGATATTCTTATAAAAATAAATGATGAAAATATGCTTGGAACTACCTGTACAAGCTAACCATTACTAACTGGCATATCGCGTAAGAATATGAAAGTATGAAAGAGTGGTATTTACATTTATTAAGCACCTGCTTTGCGCTTTACTGGATCTGAGTTAAATCCACCTATTTGGCACATAAAGCAGCATGTAGCCACACGTTTATAAGTCGGCGACATTCTCTGTTGTCTCCCGTGACAAAGCTCACCGTACGCATATGGGTTGATGAGAACACACTGTTTGTAAGATGAACGTAATAATAATTAAAACATATTTCAAACATAAGTGTTGAAATGTGTGACTTACTTTTTTGTGACTGAATTTCCGATGATACGATGCTATTGTTGCCGACTCGAACTGTGGTTTTCACTCTTGATACAGTGTCTTCCTCCAGTGTTAGGAGAATCGTCTCGTAATCCTGACTGTTGGTCGGCTGGTTAAGGGGTAGAGTCACCGTGACCCGCTTTTTAAACATTTTCGAACCCTTGTATTCAACACACAAGCAAGGGGAAATGGCCATGATATTATATTTGTCCTTGGCTTTTTGGACTTTTTTCGCTACCTCGCAATCAGGAAGAAGAACCTTATAAAAACATAACGAATTGTATGGTATAGATACGCGTGGTGTCAATAAGTGGCATTAGTGATTCAATCTGTTCGATCATTTCTTTTAGTAAGCCATTATTAAATTACCGAAGAAAAAGCAAAGGTTTTCGTATTTTAATAAGAACAATTTTAAATTAAGTATGCTACGTATAAATACAAAATAAAATTAAACTTTTCCTATGAATATATGCAAGTCTTTTATGAATTGTTTATCAACACAATTATTTAATACGTATTATATATCCATTTACAGATGGTGGCGGGATACAGTCTTAAATGTGCTAACGAGATGATTTTAAATTTTGGAAGAAGATTCTTGTACTCAAATTTTGGATAAAACAATTATAAAAAAGTGCTTTACCAGTTCACTGTATAGCAGGCTTCAGTTTTGTAGCTATAAATGTAACGCTATTTCTCAGAGCCAGACAGGCTATACATGGCGGCCAGTATAGGTGGAGGAGGAGAAAAGGAAAAGTCCAGGAAAGAACCAACGATCTACCAGAAGCAACTGACAAGCTTTTATACCTACCTACATATGTCCAGTCCGAGATTGGAGCGCGGGCAGATGTGATATGGCAGCAATAGGTAAAGGCGAGCGCTTTAGAACACTGTCCCACTCTCTCCTCAGGATTCGCAATAACAAGTCATACAGGGCATGTATGCCTTCAACACCGAGTATTTCATTACTGGGTGTTATCGTTTACAATTTGATTCTGCATACTTTCAAATGGCAAGCATTCATTTTATTTTTATCCTGATAGATCCTTTTTCCTTTGAATGGTCAGTTTTACAAACCCGCAGAAGTACATAGGGTAAAATCAAAGTCAAAGGATGTGTTCATTTTTAAACAAGATCAACCTAATAGTGTGGTCAAGCATAATACAGACTGAATTTCGCGTAATGTGACGTCACAATGAAAGGTATGCATATCGAAAAACGTATTCGTAGTACATAGTGTGGTCAAGCATAATACAGATTGAATTTCGCGTAATGTGACGTCACAATGAAAGGTATGCATATCGAAAAACGTATTCGTAGTACCCAATAAGGTGAAAATTAGACTTTATGCTCTTTCTTGACCCAGTTTAGTACTTGGTTACCATTGTAAAAGTCCAAAGCAGTTGATAAGGTCCGTAGCAATTGTAAAAGTCCATAGCAATTGATAAATTTGTCTGGAAGTTTCTTTATGAAGAGCATTCAGCAATCGCGATTGAATAGACATTGTTTGGCAAATTTAATATTTAATTTTAAACAACAATTTATATTTAATCTAAAATGAGTAAATGACCTATATGACAGCTATTAACGCTGGTGACTTAAGAGTGTGTGTGTCTGTGTGTGTGTGTGTGAGAGAGAGAGAGAGAGAGAGTGTGTGTGTGTGATTTGGAATTTCGACGTAGCTTTAACAATTATTTAGTCATATCGCTACCATGTCTGCAGAGTGGTAGTTTGTAGTGATACCTTGCACTGGGGTATCATGCAGCAGACATGTAGCATGATGTCCCACGCAGTCATATTATCTTGACACCAGGCAGACCAGTCCAAACACTAATATCTTAATGCTGAGCATCAAGTGAGGCAGCTGTTAGTACCACTTTTGTAAGTCATCGGTATGACTCGGCCGGAGATTGAACCCACGATCTCCCGCATCTGAGTTGAACGCTCTAACCACTAGGACACCGGAGAGGTTGAGAGAGAGAGAGAGAGAGAGAGAGAGAGAGAGAGAGAGAGAGAGAGAGAGAGAGAGAGAGAGAGAGAGAGAGAGAGAGAGAGAGAGAGAGAGATGCTCACCTTAATTGATATAGAAGTAGGTTCATTCACGGCCTTTGCTGGGACACTGAGACAGATTCTCTCGTCTGCATCTGACGAATACTCGTAACCATCCTCTGTTACTTCAGCCTCCGTTGCTTTGGGAACGGTGACAACATACACGCTGTCCATGCTTCGGAGTCCGAAAACGGCGTGTCCATTCTGTCAACAAAACGTTTTTCTGTGAGTAAAATAGCTGGCAGGGTATTCATTTCTTGAATGCTATCGGTGTTCATTTATCACCTGTCTTTATGTGTCGTAAGAATAAGATTACTAAAGGTCGCAATGCTTAATTGTCACTATCTATACACCAATTCTAATTATTGAAAGAGGAATATTATACTAATTGTGAAAATCAAAATAAATTTTGACAGGGCTTTATTATAATAATTTCGAGTATACACTCAGTTACAACCTTTTATAGAACCTTAGTACCATACATCCGGCAACCGAGACGAAGGAACTACTAGTTTACCCTTAACTGACCCCACTGCCACTCCATCGTCTTACCTTGCCACACTTAAGAACTTACCAATCACAGGTCAGCATTGGTTTCTGAAAAGACAGAACTGCACACACTGCAGTTAAGTTGAATTATAGAGTAGCTTTGATAATCAATATCTTAAAATATAAGGACTGAATTTGTTTCCTCCAATTTAGAGGTTATACCTAATGTTATTGCTAATGTCATTGGCAATGTCATTGCTTAGCATTATTTGAAACCATTCTAAAAGTTTAAAAATGAATATACTATTGAACAAAGGTAATATAAAAGTTTACTATGAAAGGCTCAATAACATGAATAGTATTACCTCCAGATTCGCAGGAATTTCGGTCCATTTGTCATTATCTCTTACAACTGCCTTCAAATCACTGATTTTCTCATTATATTCCATTTTCAGTTGAATGTTCACACAGCAAGGAACGGTGAAGTTGAAACCACCATTAATCCGATAGATGTCGCTAATGTATTGCATTCCAGTCAATGATGAGGTTGTCTTGCCCAATAGCAATTCGGTCCGATCTTGGTTGGAGAACGGTTCAGCTTTGATGCAGTCTAGTGTCTTGTCCATTGAACTCTGAACTCGTGCTGTGATTCTAGGGTCATCATACAGGATGATTTCACTGAAAATTGCACACTGAAATAAAATATTTCCTGCCAGACATGGCGTACACCCTAGTCCTGTTAATCCGACTAACGAAAACTTAAAATTATTGCAGATCATGATTTTAATGTACAGTATATATATATATATATATATATATATATATATATATATATATATATATATATATATATATATATATATATATTGCAGTGACAAAGTGTGCTTGTATTGAAATCCCATGGCTAAACTTATATAAGCATGAGATCGTAATTCCAATATTCCAATATCGAATAAACGGACTTATGAGATAATTCGAATGAAATTATAACACTATGAATGTTAATAATCCCCTGCATTATATATATATATATATATATATATATATATATATATATATATATATATATATATATATATATATATATATATATATATAAAGATAGAAAGGCCTTTCGCACGTGAAAACCAACCAAACATGTTACCATAATCAATAACAAGTTTTGAAGAATGTTTACAAATAAAAAACAATGGAAATGAAGTGTATTCGGAAAACTATCACATAAACATCAAAAACAAAATAAAAATAAAATAAAAAAATTCAAAACACAATTCCACCGAATTTGTTTGATACTGCAGAAAGACGGGACGATCCAGTATGTATACAGTACACCAAATCAATATTTCAAATTTTTTTCTGGATGCGGAATTACACTGTTATTCAGATAAGTTTTGAAGCCATACAAATACGGCGAGGAGAAACATATCCAGCACACTGTACTTATAGAATACAGAATTCCGAAGCCAAAGAAAGAGCCAGCAAAAAAGTAAAAGATTATAAATGTGTAAGCCAATGGAATAATTTTTTAAACAATAGATGATAAATATTTTGCACTGCATATTAAAATTTATAAAAGGTTTAATAGAAACAGATAGGTTGGAAGAACTGACAATGCATTTGTAATATGATCTCAAGACGTTTAACTAAATTATATACTTGGTTTGTTGGAGCATCTCCAAAACAAGTCCAAATTTCTTCTGACCTTTCCCATCCCGTTTATCCTATTTGGACATTTATGTTGGGACTGAAGGTTGGAGTGCATATCCTATTTCCCTAATTATTAAAGAATAAAAACCCATATTGTATTATATATATAATCCGCAACAAGTCTATACAAACTGGTTGTATTTATAGTTTTAACTCATGTGGAGACAGCCATGTAGAGGTTTACAAACATAATGTTTTTGTGTTTATTTGTTTGTCGTATATATTTTTTGTATTTGCCTTTGAAAAAGACTCATTAAGAGTCGAAAGCGCTCAGACTAGTTAGTTACTAGTTGCGCACTGTTCGTCGTCAGTTTATCTATCTATTTTATCTATCTATCTATCTATCTATCTATCTATCTATCTATCTATCTATCTATCTATCTATCTATCTATCTATCTATCTATCTATCTATCTATCTATCTATCTATATGAGTGTGTGTGTGCGTGTGTGCGTGCGTGTGTGTGTGTTAATCAGTGTTCTATACAATATTGATTAAGTTAGATATTTCCTTTTTAAAGTAATTACCTTATGTTGATAGTGAGTAGTTTCTGCAGTGTTTGTTTTAGAGAAAAACAAAATGATTTCTGACGGTCCAGCCTAAAATTATTTTCGAAACTTCTAAAAGTTACCGGATAAGGTCAGAGGAAACCCAGATTACTCTGGCATCGTCATCATTTCTACTAAATAAAACATAAAAATTCAAATGTTCAAGCTGACAAAGTTCTCATCTATTTTAAATATATGCTAGAAATGCACTGCACTTTCAATAGAATCTTTTGCCATAATAAAACTTAAAATTTGGCATAAATTTCATAGTTACGATGTTTTAGTTGTAACACCAGTAACACACATATATAATACCAATTTGAAGATACCTATCACGTTATTCCAAGGTACTACTCACCGTATCACATCTTTACTTTGAGTCCTAAAAGATAAATAAATATCATCAATAATGATATGCGGCAAAATTCATTGACGAGTTAGCATAACGAAAACGTGTACCCCTACAATGTACCCCTCCCCGAAATTTCCGTATGAAGATAAATAAGTGTAGTCATTTAGTCATTTTCTTACACCAAACTATATGGCATAAAGTAATTATTTCACTAAATGGAAAGTAATTTACAACATCGCATTAATTTTGACATTGCTTATTTTTTGATTAACAAAAAAAAGAATGTAACTTTGCTAACCCTCTCTCTCTCTCTCTCACACACACACACACACACACACACACACACAGACACACACACACACACTCGCACACAGAAATTCATAACACAAAAACTTACTTGATAAATCTTGCATCAAGAATGGATCTGAAAATACACGTGCATCATAATATAACGTTTCTGCAACACAGTGAATAGAAGTTATTTCACCGTTTATTACAGAAAAATTTACAGATGTTGAAACTTTGCTAAGCTATATTTTAATATTTAGGCACACAACCATGATTTGACATATAAAGCTTATTTAGTGTTAAACATCATAGGCCATGAGAAGTTACTCTTTACACCAAAATAGGGTCTCTAGAATCAAATAAATTCATTATCCCTACAACCAGTTAGATTCAGGATCTAAAGACCTAAATAGATTCAGGATCCCAAAACAAAATTGATTCAGTTTCCCTAGAACAAAGAAGATCCGCGATGCCTAGTCTCCAATAGATTCACCATCCATAGACCCAAATTGTTTAAGCTATGTTAAAAATATACCCCATCACAAAAATTAAAGATCCCATGACCGAAAAAGATTCAGGATCCGTCCAATCAAATAGATTAAGGATTCCTAGACCCAAATAGATTAAGGATCCCTAAAAACAAATCACTTCAGCATACCTGGTACCAAACCGATTCTTCATCTATAGACCCAAATAGTCCGAGGATCCCTAAAGCCAAATCAATTCAGGATCCCTAGATCCACAAAGATTCAGGATCCCCAGACCCAAGTAGATTCATGACCCCTACAACTATATAGCTTCAGGAATCATAGAACCAGGCACATTTAAGATCGTTAGACCTAAATATATTTAGGATTCTCACAACCAAATAGATAATGATTCCAACAACAAAATAGATTCAGGATCCCATGATCAGAAATATATTTTAAATTCATTGATCCAAGTAAAGTCAGTAGCCTGCCATTTAATAGATTTATTTCTTATGCAATATCGATTCAGGATCCCAAGGACACAAATTTAGCATCCCTACAACCAAATAAAACAAATAAATTCAAGCTCCTTAGACCAAAATCGATTCAGGATCTCTAGACCCAAATTCATTCAGGATCCATAGACTCAAATATATTCAGGGTCAATAGATCCAAATAAATTCATAATATCAAGACCCAAAATAGATTCATATATATATATATATATATATATATATATATATATATATATATATATATATATATATATATATATATATATATATATATATATATATATATATATATATATATA